>JACWST010000030.1:24965-98608 GCA_014850475.1 Cryphonectria naterciae | reverse complement strand
GAGAGAAGGGGGCGCGAGTTGCGATGGGAAAAGAGGATGGGGGTGGGATGAAAAAAAAAAAAAAAAAAAAAAAAAAAAAGGGGGGGGGGGGCTCGACATCAATAACTCAATATGGGGTTGGTGATAGAGCTTTCGATAATCTCATACACATGCAAACTTGGAACCACTGGGTATTCATATCCTGCTGCCTCTGCAAGTGCTATAATAGTGGTTTGGTTGAGCTCTCAAGGTCGTCAATTGTGGAGAAATCCAGTGAAACTGCGATGTTCTAATGATGAATAACAGACTTGATCACCGGTTTCTTAGTACAACCTGGGAGTCTAGCTCAATACATTTTCCCACAGTGGATTTTATGAAGAGGGGGCAAACCAAAAGTACGACATAGACCCCAGGCTCGCTCATGTGGTATAAAGTTGAGCCAGTTCACCGAGTCACACAGACAGTCTCTGGCTGCGACCTGGAGCTGATGACAACTTCTATCATGAAGAGCATTCTTGCGAGCACACCTGTCAGCGTGACCAGCATCAGCACAACGTCCGGGGAGCATGGAGCCAGGACAAGACCGCTCTTTGCTCCCCTTCTTGCTGGGTCCAGCGTGCTTAAGCTCATCTCTAAATCAATAAGCCGAAGATTACAGAAGGGCAGCTAATATCCTCGATGTGCATATTAATTAGCTGAAAACACCACTGCAGCCTGAAGACACAGAGAGGTGGATCGGCGGATCATACAAAAGTCTTGATGGTAGTCAGAAGTAATCAGTACTCAAGTACTTCCGTATGATATAATTGTTTCTTGATAATAAGTGATACTACATTGCTTCAAGTGGCAATATTCCGACAGAGCCAGGGCGTGAGTGCATAATAACTACAACACTCTATAGTGAGTACAGTAATTATTTACCCGACAATATTCACAAATTTACGTCCTCCTCACAGCCAAAGTCTCCAAGCCGATGATACTAAAAGGTTCAGATTCCGTCATATCTCGTTGCGAAAACGTCTTCGACAACTTTACCTGATATATGTCTGCCTACTTACCTTAAGTACCTAGATATGGGGCTTAGGGCTTGGTATTAAAGTCGTCTGCACCTCCCGAGGTCGCCCCCGGTGACGACAAGACCATTGATAGCCTTTGCCCACGTTATATTTCGCCTGATTTTAGTTAGTCTATCTGAACTGTAGTGTTTGGCTGAAGGCCTCGAAAACGTATATATGAGAGGGTCTGTCGTCGTTGTGAGTGATTTTGGGAGACGTTTGAAGTAATGAATGCTGGCAGTGACTGTAATAGAAGCAGTTGTCACTATGTATTAATTGGTTACTGTATCAATATAGACACAGAGGACCGAGGGGGGGGGGGGCGTTAGGAGATATTCTACGTTTCTAGGGAAAATAAAGGTTCCTTCCTCACTATATAATTCATTATAGTGGCAGAACGTGTGAACTGGAAAGTAGAGAAAGTTAGAAACCCAAGAAAAAGTTTCAGTCAAAGGCACACTCCCCATAGACCTCTGAATATTGTTCGTTCATGACATGCGAGTAATAATCCTCTCTGATTTGAAAAAAATTCGCCTTCAGCAAATTATCAATCTAATCGGAGGTTCTTGCAAGAGCTCTGCCTCTCCTCCTGATTTTTAAAAGTGCAAGGGACCCAAATCAAAAAGGCATCGCAGTCGCTTCGATTATAATCATATAATTACCAGTCTTGTCGTCTCCCCTACTAAGGGAACCCAACCTTACTTGAAAAGCGTCCGGTCCATGTCTCTCCTCAAGCACCGCCCTCTCCACACTTCACTTGGGCTCATCCGGCACAAGCACCGTGCTCCCCTCGACATCCTTCTCCTTGGCATCATAGAACTTGTCCAGATCCTGCACGACCTGCCGGCCCTTCCACTTGGGCATGATCTCCGCGCCCTCCTTGCGCATGTTATACTGGTACCAGTGCGGCATAGCGGCCATGGCGGTCAGGCCGCTCGCGAGCGCAGGGCAAATGACCTGGCCGCTCTTGCCGCTGAGGACCTGGCGCACGATGGCCTCGGCGACAGTCTCGGGCTCGAGGGTCGGCAGCAGAAAGTCCTTGCTGTTGTTGTAGCCCTCGAAGAGCGGGGTCTTGGTGTAGCCCTGGTTGACGACCACGGTGCGCACCTTGGAGGCGCCGTAGCGGGTCGACAGCTCGGCGGTGAGGCCCTCGTGGAAAGAGAGGGCGGCGGCCTTGGAGGAGGCGTAGTCAACCAAGTTGGGAACTTGACGTGGTGTTAATTTTTAATTTTTGATGTTTTTTGTTGAAAAAAAAGAGCTTCTTGGTGATTATCATGATATGAACCAGTTACTTACCAGTAACCCATGATGCGATGCTGGCGACGGTGACGACCATGCCGTGGTTGCTCTCGATCATGCTGGGCAGAAACTCTTGAACCATCCAGTAGTGTGCAAGAGCATTGCAGTCAAAAGTAAAGCGCACATCCCTCTCGGTGGAGTCGAGAATGGACTTGCCCCTCGCAACACCGGCATTGTTGATCAGGACTGTCGGGTCGCCAACCTTGGCCCGGATCTCCTTGGCCACGGCGGCGATCTCCTTAGGGCTGGTGATGTCGCACTTGAAGTAGTGCACGTTTTCAGCTGTACATAAGAGAACCCGTCAGCCCTGGCCTTTGTTATTTATTGATTTTTTTTTTAAATTATATGAAACCAGGCAAGGTACTTGATGAGAGTAGGTGGAATATTAAAAATGAGAATAAGAATAAACCAGAACTCGTTTGACTGATCAAGACTCACTCACCCTCAAACGTCAGCGGCTGAATATCCAATACCACAACCTTGATGCCCTTCTCGCTCAGAAACTGCACCACAAGGGCCCCGATCCCGCCGCTGCCGCCGGTGATGAGCACAACCTCGCGTCCCCGCCAGTCATACTGGTCGGAGGTCCAGTTGTTGAGGACCTTGGACGAGTACCAGCTGCTCAGCCAGCGGGCGACGCCGATGTAGAAGAGGACGCGCACGCGGGACAGGGCGGTGTGGTGGAGGATGCCGAGGTTCTGGCCGCGCCGGGTGAAGCGGGCCAGGAGGAGGAGGGGCAGGGTGACGAGGGGGTTGAGGGCTGTGTTGGAGAGGAGGCGGGCGAAGACGTCGGCCTTGAGGCCCTCGCGGGGGAGGAGACCGTTGTGCATCGGCATGATTGATGGTGGTGTATTACCGTTCCTGCTGTTCTGAATTAGAAAGATGAGGTTGCTGCTTGTCTGATGAGAGGAAGAGGGAGTCGGAGACAAAAGCAGAGCGCAGCAGCTGGGGTGATGAGATGAGTTCAAGCTCTTGGTAAAGAGAGAGAAAGAGAGAGGGCTTGCTTGAATACACTCTGTCCCGGTCGGCATCAAGAAGAACCGATCACCAAAGGGAGTTCATGCATTCATTGGCTCAACTCACTTGGTTCAAGCTTTTTTTTTTTATTGGAAAATCTATTGGAGAAGTGACAAGTCCCTTTTTTACATACAGTAACAGAGGTAGTACAGCTTGAAAACTTGCCATGTGTGTGCAGCCGAGGCCCGGGGGGGATACAAGAAAGAATGCGGGGAGGAACACGTGAGGAGGACATGGGTATTCAAATAAATGGTGGTGGGTAGCTGTGGTGGTGTGCATATGATTCTGTGAGGGGCAAAGGTACATTAGGATGTGTTCCTGGGAGACATTATCATTGTTTTAGCAGTGGTTTGATTGAATACATGTATAATACAGTATACTATATCAATAGCCTCAATCTTTTGTAAGTCAACTTAGTATACGATGACTCGCTGGAGAGGACAACCTGTGACATCCCCTGTTAGTCAATACCCATGCTATATATAAGCATCATAACAGCCGCTAGATCCGCCACCATCGTGCCCAGAAACATATCACCCTGGTTTGCGCCTGCTTTTATTCTCATCTTTTCCTCCCTTCCTTTTGGACCTTGCCTGTGGTTATTCTTTGGATGTTTGCTTGTTATTGGGTTGCGACTGCCTCATACTTAGCGGTTGCAAAAACGCTTGGCATAGAGGACAGTCAGGGAAGCTGCTGTAGGAAGAAGTCGCAACTGCCAGGACCTAGCTACTCCGCCTTCTGCTCCTGCCACAACACAGACCACAGGCTTATTTGCCTTTATGGTAGTAGCGAATAACTATGCATTCCTTCTCTAGAACGCAGTCTCGACCACTGCTTGTCAACATCGGTCTATTTCTTTCCTCTTTCTCTCAATCCCCTGAGATACCAACTGCACAACACTCCCAGCATGGTCCCTGGCCAGGCCCATAGTGTATGGAGGGTTTCCCCAGTGTTATATTTTTCTCTCTCTCTTCTAGTTTTCTCTATGAAGCGACATCCAGCAGCTCAAAAGCCACCCCAATAGAATACATCGGTCTCACTATGCTGGCATCCTGGGGCACCATCATGCTGCTGGGACACAGAGCCACACACGTACCCGTGCATGTACCTCTCCCGTTGTCCTGTCTGTCGTCAACACTGTGACTGCTATGGTCAATGCTAGTATCACGGTGCGGTCTCCGATCTCAGATGTGGTCTCCTTGTTCCTCAGCACCGTCACTCAGTCGCCTCTGCCCACGATTGAGATCCCGGACAATTGAGCATGTCCCAGGGAAGGCAGACGGCAATGTTGCCACATATCGCACTTGGTGGACCTCCAGCAGCGGTCAACAATGTAATGTGCTCTATACTTACTTTATGCTATTGCTGGCAGCCTGCGTTATCAGTGCCCAGGACATGGAGGCATTACCGTTGAGGATATCCAGCAATCAATTCGGAGAGATGACTACCAGAATCGACTTTAGGCCTCCCGATTCTCTGTTTCAGTCTCCTCAAGTAGTTAGTATACGATGATGACGATGAGGAGGATAATCTTTCCGGCATCTCAAACAATTGTGAGATCCCCTGTCAATCAGTACACACCATTACTGCTCCTCCATCTTCCCACAAGCAGCCAACAACTTTCTCCCCAGCGCGCCCAGATCCGGGCTCACGCTCAGATGGCTCTTGAGCGTCATAACAGCCGCGTTCTGTGCTACATCCACCAAGTCCTCCGTCCGCCCTCCCAGTGCCAGGCCCGCCACCAGCGTGCCCAGAAAAGTATCCCCCATTCCGTTCACCGACACAGGCGTTCCGACCCTCTCGATGGCCGGGTAGAGCCGCATGTAGATCCCTCCGACGTGCGGGTGGCCCGGTGCCGCGCGCGTGAGGATGTACCTCTCATGCTCCGGATCCAGGAGCCTCGGGTCGTCCGGCCGCAGAATCGTCGTGAGCAGCGCGCCCTTGTCGCCCATCTTGGTGAGGATGGTCGGGATGTACGGCAGCAGCTGCACGCTCTGCACGGGGATCCCGGCGTCTGTCATCTCGGCCGACGTCAGGCGCACGAAGCGGTCTCGCGCCCCGCCGCGCATCCCGAAGGCGTCGACGACCTTGAACCACGGCATGCTGTCCATGTAGCCGTTCTCCTTGGCGGCGTGGTACATGGCCCCGAGCTCGTACTGGTTGGGCGTGGCGAGGGCCACCGCGACTTTGGGAAACAGAGGGAGGTTGTGGCCCTTGGGAAAAAGCCCGGCCGCCTTGATGGTCGAGACAGGCTCGAAGGCGATCTGCGCGCCGTTCATGCCGCCCGTCTTGATCCAGTTATGGATGTCCTTGGGCGTCCAGTTGCCGTCCACAACGAGCCACTTGGGCTTGGTGGCCTGGATGATGGACGTCCAGTAGGTGGGGAAGGAGTGTGATGTGAGGATGGCCATGTCTGCCATGGCGAGCATAAGGTTCTTGTCGGCGTCGTTGACCGCGACGTACTGCGCTGTGCGTGCTGAGGGATATTCCGGTCCCAGCTGACGGATGTAGCTGGTGTCGAGACCATTCTTCTCCATGCTAGTAAGAATCGTCGCGCCAGCACTGTGTGATACATACGGTACTGTGTAAGCAAGCATACAATCGCAACCTTTGTGTGCGAGTTTGTGTGTGTGTAAGGGCTGTGAGGACTCACATGTCGCCCCCGATCATGCTGCAGAGCTTGACCTTTAAGCCCCGGTGGATACTCTGCGCCGCGAGAGCTACGTTATGACCGACGCCACCGATGGACTGTGTGATACCTGCTGGATTGGATGTGTGGAGGACGGGTGTGAGAGGTTTGGGGTCATCGTGTCTGTCATTGTGGAAATTGCAGTTGAGATCGAGTGCCACTGAGCCGGCAACAAGAATATCGGCTCTGGACGAGGAGGATGAAGTCTCCTGCTGCACCTTGGGTGGTGAATTTGCCCCGATCTTCTGTCCAATGGAGTCTACCGTAAAATGTGGTCTGAGCCAAAGCCCCTGCGTCAGTTCTAATATGATGCATGTCGGCTAAGAGGTCAGCCCTTACTGGTGACGGTCTACAGTCCTTCCCTCCGATTCACTCTCGAGGCTGCGCAGCTCAACAGCAACCTTGGCCGCGCGAGCCACATTCGACAGCACCAAGTGCAGGTTCGCAGGCGCGCTGCGGCCGTCGCTCAGCTCCCTGATCCTCCTCAGGATGTACGGCGTGTTTGCGTTCCCAGAGAAGCCCTGCTCCGCAGCCTCACGCACGGCCGTGCTGATGATCTGGTCCATGACCTCCCGCGGGATCTCATGCTCCTTGGGGATGGGATTCGCAAAGACCAGGCCGCTCTCGATGCCCAGCTTCTCCTGTGCCAGTATCGCGGCAGCGGCCTGCCTCTCGTCGCTGACCACAAACGGACTCTTGACCCCGCTCTCACGTGCCCAAAAGGCAGGCAGGTCGACATCCCCCTCCCTCCCGTCGGCGAAGGTGGCAACCAGCACGCCCTGGGTCTCGAGGTACTCCAGGGTGCGCGGGATGTCGAGGAAACCCTTGGGCCCGCTGCTGATGACGGCCACTCTGGTCCGGCCGAGCTCGGTGAGATCTGCTGAGATGTCCATCGAGTCCTCACCGCCGCGGTGGACGCCTCCCAGCCCCCCAGTGCCAAAGATGCGGACGCCAGCCGCCCGTGCGAGGATCATGGTGCCGGCGATGGTAGTACCGCCGTGCAGCTTGCGGCCGTTAAGTCCCTGTGGTGTCGTCGAGCTTTAGCCACAGCACAGCAACCAAAAAAAACAAAAAAAGCACGTGGTGCATACCGCTCCGACGATGTGGGCAAAGTCCCGTCTCGAGATCTTGCTCGCGCCCTCTTCGACCATCCGCCCGATCTCCTCGGGACTCAGCCCGACCTTGGGCATACCGTCTAGCACACCGATGGTGGCCGGCACAGCGCCATGCTCGCGGACGACAGAGTCGAGTATGCTAGGGAGATCTCTGCCCAGTGCTCCGTGGGTGTAGATTGTGGATTCGAGAGCCACCACCGGCCTGTTGGTGGCGATGGCGTCTTTGACCTCTGACGAGACGTGGATTAGGTTGCTCAAGCCGCTGCTGCTGGATCTTGCATGGTATCTTCGGCCAATGGTAGGAGGAGCATGTACTGGTGGAGCGGAGAGACAGCGCCAGGAGGAGGATAATGTCAGACCAGTGTTGTGAGTAGGCCAACGACGCACACGGCGTGCGGCGCGACAGAAGAGGGCCATCGCCCGCTGTCTCTATGGGCCCTGCTGAATTCGAGGAGGAGAATGAATGATGACCTGGAACTGATCGACGGTAAGGCTGTCTGTCTTGTCTTATTCCTGCGTCAATGCAGCACGGTGAGCCACGTCCTGGGGTGCTGCAGAGATGCTCTCATTGCCCTGCAAGAATGTACTTATTTGCCATGTATGATCATAATCACAATCACAGGATACGGAAATCAAAAGAAACAATTGGTTGGCAGCACAATCCGGGATATCCTGTGTGGAGCAGTGCTGATATCGTGCCCAAGAAATGTCGGAGTTGCCATTGATCGATATCGGAGGAGACCCAAGCTCAACTTACTGAGTGTACCTTCCTCTGCGTCCCTGAGTCTCTCTATCTTGGCCGGGACGCCGTTCCGGAGGGGTGGAATTAGCATGTGGGTCCCCTATGCCAACGGCCACCCCTGCTTGGTTGCCATTTCCTTCAGTGTGTTTCAGGATCCCTCATACTAATATGCTGTGTGCATCGCTTATGCTCTTCTCCCCCCCCCTCCTCTCCTCCCTCCCACGTGGTGGAGGGTGTTGATGCGCACGATGACGTTGGTGTACTAACCATTGTGGTAACCATTACCGATACATTTATGATCGACTGGCTTCACAACCTTCACCGTGTTTTTCCACCAAGTTTACGTCGTTCGTTGAAGGGTGACAAGATGGAGTGCTGGTGCACGGGATCGCCTCTCAATGCCATCCGAACCAGGGTTCAGTCGACTTGAGCAGACCTGGACTTGAGCCCATACGACGATGGATCGTGTCGCAGATGAATACCCCTGCAACGCAAATTTTAAGCTTGTTCGTTCGTCCACATAGACACTGAGAGAGCGTGTGGGTGTGGGTGTCCGTCCCGTTGGTTTTCCTCATTTATTCCAGAAGGGCCCCATCTCGGGAGAATCCTTGAAGTTGCTGTCAGAGTCACTTCTACCTTCGTCTCGTCTCTAGCCTGATGTCTCTTTGAAATCACATCAGACCAGGTAGATCCTCTTGTTCTCCAGCGCGCGTCCAGTAATCAATCCTATTAGTATTAACGTTTCGTTTCTTGTTAACGGTCGGTCTGGAATAGCTGGCACTCCCGCCTGCTTTTCATCTCTTGTTGCTCTCTCATCGTCATCATCAACATCACCAGCCGGGACGATGAGGCCACGGTTGTTCTCCACGGCGCTGCTGCCGCTCTTGATCAGTCAGGGCCAGGGCCAGAACTTCACAGAGTCCAATGGCCAGATCTACACACCAGGTTTCGCCATTGTGGACTCGCCACAACCGGGCACGCCAGAAGGAGGATGTATGTTATTGTTTCTTCTTCTTCTTTCCCCTCCTCCAAGATTTGATGTTGCTCAATGGCTTCGAGGTCTCACCCAGACCACAACCCTTTGGCTGACATCAAACTCCCCAGCAACAATCGAGGTGGCTCTCGACGTGAGCGCCGACGGCGTCCTGCCTCTAGACACAGCACCAGACAGCCCCAGTTTGATCCACAACATCACAATCTTCATGTACAGCTACGACACGGGCCGGAACTTCACCGTGTCCAACGGGACCCTCGCGAACGGAACCTACCCGCCCATCATGCCGTCTGAGCCAGGCAGCACCGTCAAGCACGTGCAGTGGACATGGCCCTCGTGTCTCGCCGGCGACGGCCAACCCACCTCGACCGACAGCGACCGTGGCATCTACAACATCTCCATCCGGCAAAGCTTCCGTCTCAACGGCACCGAACACTACACCGTCTTCGACCTGCCCATCTCCGTGACCAACAGCATCGACAACTCGACGACGCGCCCGGACTGCGACTCGCTGGACAACCCGCTCATGACGCCCGACCAGATCAACGCCTCGGCCGCCAACAGCGTGGGCATCTTGTTCGCGCCGGGGGACTCGCAGACTGTGCAGGTCAAACTGAACAGTACGACGGGTTCGAGTGGGCAGGGTCTGGGAGGTGCAGGCATAGTGACCTGGAAGAGCAGTGCGCAATGGGTATGCGGACTTGCCTTTGCCATGGCTCTTGTATTGTAGCCTGTGTGTGATACCCAGTGGTCATCCCTCGATTCATGCACAACGGGTTGAGATGGTGCGTTGGAAGTTTTGATAGTAGGCCCAACAGTTATTTTAATACTCGGTAGTTCGACTCGCTCAGATCCTCATCTTTTAGCCATTCACAGCTGATGGGTGTAAGAGCATCATGATTAATTTGAATACACCAAGGTTGAGATCATACATACAAGCTTACATTGGAAACTTGAGATTTAGCCAGGGCAAAAGTGAAGGGATTCAAAAGAGACGAGTGAAGGCAAAAATTCCATAGACTCGAAAGGCGCGGCTATGCTAGCATCTCACTCAGTACCGTAAATAAATGTGGGCCCACCAACACCCCACCAAACCAATAGCGCACTCCCCAAACCTTTCCCCACTAATTACTGCAAGGCTGCTGTGTAAGTAGGCACGACCAGGTCTAAAATTTCTGAACCCTGAAAAATCTCATAGCAATTCTCTTTTCGACGACTTGCCCGCCCCTACCATACTCCTCTCCCTGCACTTCCTAGCAGCAGCAGCACCAAGACATTTGATCTCCATAATGTCGCGAAAGGCTCAAAAGCTAGTGTCTGACGACACTTCGTCAGAAGAAAGTGATCAGTTCTCAGAGTCCGAAAATGAAGAGCATGCGCAGGCGAGAGGCGCGGGCCGCATGGATGTTGATGAGAAGGACTCGGATGAAGAGGAGCTCGAGCGGCTGGTGCTCGGCAACAAGGCTGGATTCCGCGCCAATCTGTTCAAGGAAGCCACGGACTCGGACGAGGAGGCTGTGTTGAGGGACCTGCGACTCGATGATGGTGATCTTGCGGTCGCGGGGGCGCCCAGTCTGGAGGATCTTGACGACGCCGCCCTGTTCATGCTGGATATTGGCACTGCGGCCGCTGGTGGGAAGCAGCTTGCGGCAGCACCTGCCTCACACGACGATGAGGACGAGAAGAAGAAGAAGGCTGGTCCTCAGCCAGCGTGGGCGGACAGCGACGACGAGAGGCTGACCGTGTCGCTTGCTGGCGTGAAGCAGCTGCGCAAGCTGCGCGAGACCGAGGCAGACGACCTTGTCAGTGGGGCCGAGTACACCAGACGGCTACGGCAGCAGTACCTTCGACTGAACCCGCTTCCAGCCTGGGCCAGGGAAGCAGCTACAGACGGCAACAAGAAGCGGAGGAGACGGTCCTCGGCTGCCTCCGCCGATACCGACTCTGGCAGTGGCTCGGAGCTCAGCGGGGATGATGACGACGATGACAACATGTCCGCCCTCCCGCTGGAGAAATTCCTCCGCGACGCCAGCGCCCTCGACGGCAGCGGCGGGCGCCGCAAGAAGCGCAAGCTCCGCTCAGAGGTCCTCGACATCCAGCGCACGCGCGACATCCCCGACACCCACCGCGGGCCCGTGGAGTCGCTGTCCTTCCACCCTCAACACCCTGTGCTCCTCTCCAGCTCCACCGCATCCATCCTGTACCTGCACCACGTCAGCCCTGGTGCACATCCCACGCCCAACCCGCAGCTCACTTCGGTGCAGGTCAAGTCCGTACCTGTCCGCCGGTCCGCCTTCCTGCACCCCAACGGCGAGGAGATCATCTTTGCGGGGCGGCGGCGCTTCTTTCACAGCTGGAATCTGTCTACCGGCCTGGTCAAGAAGGTCACCAAGATCCAGGGTCACCAGCACGAACAGCGCACCATGGAGCGTTTCGGGCTTGCGCCTGACGGGCGGCACATGGCGCTCATCGCGACGAGCCGCAAGGGCGGTGGCATGCTGAACATCGTGTCCGTCAGCAGCATGCAATGGGTTGCACAGGCGAGACTCGACAGCAGGGGCGGCATAGCGGATTTCTCCTGGTGGAGGAATGGGGAAGGAATCACGATTCTGGGGCGTGATGGTCAAGTTGCAGAATGGTCGCTGGCGACAAAGCGGACCATCGGACTCTGGAGGGATGAGGGATCCGTGGGCGGAACAGTGATGGCCCTAGGCGGGAGAGGCGGGCCAGAGGGCCTAGGCGGGGACCGCTGGGTGGCCATGGGCTCGAGCAGTGGTGTGCTGAATATCTACGACCGGAACGACCTTGTCGAAAAGACCAACGACGATGGCAGTCTCGAGATCAAGGCGCAGCCCGAGCCCGCCCGCCGCTGCGAGCAGCTCACGACGCCCATCACCACGACGACCTTCAGCGGCGACGGCCAGCTGCTGGCATTCGCGAGCCAGCACAAGAAGGACGCGCTCAAGCTTGTACACCTGCCGAGCCGCACGGTGTACAGAAACTGGCCGACGGAGCAGACACCACTGGGGCGCGTGACGGCTGTGGCGTTTGGAAATGGGAGGGAGGCGGAGATGATGCTCTCCGTGGGTAATGATATTGGCAAGGTGCGATTATGGGAAATCAGGCCCTAAGAGACGGGAGGGAGCGTGAGGTTCTTTTTTTGTCACTTGTGGCGCAGAACGTGCGCGGCCGTCAAGAAAGAAATTGAATCTATTCTTTACGACAATCACATGGACACTCTTCTATCCCCCCCCCCCTCTCTCTCTCTCTCACACACACCATCATCATTGCTCCCTTTCACTTAGCCAAGAACTCTTCCTCCCATACAATCTCCACAGGGCTCGAAACCACCGTTCAAATCTTCACAGGCATGTCTCCCTCAGTCCTTGCCTGCTTTCAAGAATACAGGATGTTCGCCAGCAGTAATTTGAGAGGACTCCCCTCCGTGATATACTTGCGCGGAAAGACCTTCTTGGTTACCACCGTGTACTCCGCCAGCGCCCGCTGAGACTTGAAGAATTCCACGTCCACAGGCTCCGCCAATGCTGCCTGGCGCGCCTGCTCATTCTCGCTCATCAATTCGGCTGTAGCGTTGCGCTGTTCAACGGCCCGCAGGAAATCGTGGATGTTAACCCATACATTCTTGAGGGCCTGTTCCACACAGTTCCAAAAAAGAAGAGGGCGCGTCAGCATCGAACTCGAACAGGGGTTTCTCTCTCTCTATCTCTCTCTATGAGAGGAAGATTGGCAACACACAAAGTCACTCACCTTCTTGCACTGCGACTTGCTCTTGAAATCGCCCAAACCCAGGTCGTGAAGGAACCGCTCCCAGTTTGCCTCGAGTGTGTCGTCGATGATATACATCTCCCAGGCCTTGACGACGGCCTTCTTCTTGGCCTTGCTTTTGGTCTTGGCGGCGTTGTTGCTATGAGGCTCTGCATTTCGACGGCGCGGCATGGTTGCAACTGTTCTGGTCTTGTGTGTGGTGAAAGCTGGGGTGGGGGGGGGGGGATGTGTGTGTTGAATGTGAGTCGGATTAGAGGGCTACAGAGGAAGGAAAGTCGACAATTTAAATCTCAAAGATCTCCAACCTGCTCGGTGGAGATTTACTGCGTACGGCTCTGGAAAGGCAGGGTGAAAAGAGGCGAAGGGATCATGTTACGCACTTGACAAAGAACAACCCCTCTCAAACCTGCATTTCTTTCTTCTCTCAAGAAGGGCAGTGCAGGCTCTGGAAGAGGCCAACCAAGAACACATGCTGCATTTGGCACAAGATGCTGCAGGCATCCATCAACCAAGCCATCACCAACCGCATGTCAAGGGGGGAGGGAAGGCGAGGGGGCCGGCGCTTAGGCCGGGCAGACAAAACTCGGAACCACAATTCTCCATGTCTGCAGGAGATACCTACCAAGTACAGTATCTGGGATTCTTTCCTATTGGAAGAATTTATCAGACGATCCAACATTGTCTTGCACTTCCACAGCCTCCAGATTGTGTGCTCTGAGGCCTCGTGAGTCTGGAGAGAGGGAGTCTTTGCATTATCATTAGGAGAGAGTAAGTATGCATGTGACAGGAGCATACACCCTGGCATCTTGGGATCAGACAGACATCAGCCTCTGTACTTTTCTTTGTGATTTCACATGTTTCAGCATTTTTACTACATGCTGGCTTACCTTACTGCGGCCTCCATCATTTCCCCCTCCTCTCTCCGTCTCCCTCGTATTTTCCCCCCTCTTCTCTCCCTTTGCCTTTCTTCTTTTTCTACTTCTTCCCTGACGGTGGACACCCTAACCCTTGTGCTGTGGGCTCCACTCCCAATGTCGAGACAACACGCTCTTTAGACGAAAGAGGCTCCAGTGGGCCCTCCATAAACACGACCTTTCCATCCTCCCTCCCTCCTGCTTGTGGCTTGGAGTCCTGTTTCCGTCCACTGTAGACTCACCCCCCCTCCTCTTTGGTCTTTATTTACAATGTCCACATCAACCAAACGCAAGGCGTCGAGGCAACCCGGTACCAAGCACACAGAACCAACAACAAAACAGCCTCGCCTGGACGCGTTCTTTGCGCCGAGACGACAAGGACCCCAGCAAGGCGAGGCGCGGTCCGGCCCACCACCACCACCAGCAGGCCAACAAGATGCGGCCACCACCAAGGCTGCTCCCAATGACGTGGCCTCGTTCTTCTCCTCAGTAATGACCGGGAAAAAAGTGCTGGCTGGTCAAATCCATCCTCGTGACGCAGCCTCGGAGCCCTCGCTCAGCCACGAGCAGAGGGCGGTCCTAGAGATGGTCGTGGACGAGGGGAGGAGTATCTTCTTCACCGGCTCGGCTGGTGCGTTCTTGGTTACCCAATTTTTTTTCTAATTTTTTCTTATTTACATGTGTGAGAAAAAAGGGAGGGGTTTTTTTGACGTTTTGTGTGGATATGTGTTAAACGAACAAACAAAAACAATTTAGGCACAGGCAAATCGTTGCTCTTGAGGGCTATCGTCCGCGCACTTAGGAACAAGTATGCTAAGAGGCCAGAGTGCCTGGCCGTCTGCGCGAGCACTGGGATTGCGGCGCAGAACATCGGAGGTATGTTTAGGGGGGAAGAGGAGCAAGACCTTGAGGTTCTCCTGCAGCCTTCTTTTTTGCTCAGACATGGTGGGCTCACTTGTGAAATGTTTTTTTTTTTTTTAATTTGTCAAAAAGGGACCACTATCCATGCTTGGGGCGCCGTCACACCCGGCATGCACGATATCGGCAAGCTCATCAGCTTCATCAAGACGTGTAGACCGGCTCATCGGCGCTGGAAGGCTGTTAGGGTGCTTGTCATCGATGAAGGTAAGGTGAAGAGTTTGAATAGTCTGCGGGATTCATTATATTTTGTCTGACATTTCCCCCACCGAACTCCAGTGTCCATGGTGGACGGACAGTTGTTGGATACCTTGGCTGCCCTTGCGATGGAGCTGCGCAAGACAAGTCAGCCATTTGGAGGCATCCAGGTGAGTTGTGATGACAAAAATGTGGCCCACTCGCCTCTTTTCCTTCTTCTTGTTGTTGTGTGCAGTGACACAGCTTGCTAAGTGGATGCGTAATGAAATAACAGCTTGTTGTCACGGGCGACTTCTTCCAGCTTCCTCCAGTCACACCGGCCAGCAAAGAAGTCTGTTTCGCCTTTCAAAGCTCGGCGTGGAAAGAGTGTATTGAGAGGACCGTAACCCTCACCCAGGTCTTTCGCCAGAAAGACAGCGGTAAGAACTTTATTCTTCTTCTTCTTCTTCTTTCCTTCGTTTCTCCCCGCTACATCCTTCGTCTGAACAACGTGTGGAGTCTGGTGCACTCGCTGAACAGACCAAACCATACGCAGACTTCATTACCCTCCTCAACGCCATGCGCAAAGGACAAATCCACCCCACCGCCGCAGAAACCCTCAAGTCCCTCTCCCGCCCTCTCTCCCAAGCCGAGGGCCAACTCCAGCCCACCGAGCTCTTCCCTCTGCGCGCCGAGGTGGACCGCGCCAACGCCGCACGCATGGCACACCTGGCCGGGCCCGTGTTCAGGTTCGCGGCCCGGGACTCGGGCCAGGCGGTACCGGAGAAGCGACGGAGGCTGCTGGATAGTATGACGGCCGTGGCAGTGCTGGAGGTGAAGCGGGAGGCGCAGGTTATGCTTGTGAAGAATGTCAGCGAGACACTTGTGAATGGGACGGTGGGGAGGGTGGTGGGATTCTGTGGGGACCCGGCTGTGGTCTCGCAGGGAAGGAAGAACAACAACAAAAATAACAAGAATGATGATGACCAGGAGTTGTTGCCTCTTGTCGAGTTTGAGACGTTCGAGGGGAGAGAGACACTGTTGGTGGGCCGGGAGGAGTTCCGAGTTGAGGACGCGGACGGTAATCTGCTCGCAAGGCGTGTGCAGGTGAGTGAATACCTTCCCTCTCTTTGAGAATATGTTTCAGCTCAAACAAGAGTTCTAATCACGAGTAAAATCAGATCCCTCTCGTCTTAGCCTGGGCCATGTCCATCCACAAAGCCCAAGGCCAGACCATCCAGCGTGTAAAAGTCGACCTTAACAAGGTCTTTGAGAAAGGTTAGCGCACCCCCCCCCCCCCCAAAAAAAAAAACAAGAAATCCTGCCTCGTCCATCAAAGTTCTGGCTCGAACCCAACATTCTTTGTCTCTTTCTTTTTGTTGATCACGTCAAAACAGGTCAGAGCTATGTCGCACTGTCTCGTGCTGCCACCCTGAGCGGGCTCCAGGTGCTCGGTTTCGACGCTCGGAAGGTCGTGGCTCATCCGCGCGTGATTGAATGGAGTGATGCGCAGTCAACAGCCGAGTCAATCTCCTGAGCCGGTCCTGGACATGATGTTACTATGCTTGATAACGAGCACAGCGGTGCACTGTTTGAGATTTTCATCCTCGCCGGGTGGTGGCCTCGAATATGATCATGACGTGATGATATGTGTGAATTATATTATATATTCATTGACACCCATGTGGAATATTTCCTTTTTCGAGATGATTCTTGAGCAATTGATCAAATTTCCTACCAAGAGCGGCATGAATAGTGAAAGAAAGCCTCCAAATCAAGATGCATATTCCAGTCCAAGGTCAAGATTTATATTATAGGATAGTACAAGAAAGTTCAAGATCTCTCGAGACGATGATGGTTTTGGAAGGTTGCGGTTGTGGTCTCTACGATGCATGCGTTGAGTCGGTGCGTACGTACTCAAGCCCAAGCCACCGCTTCGTAATAATCATTGCGCCTTGACCATGGTATTTCGAAAGGCGAAAATATACGCATATAATTTGAAAGCAATGGTCAAGCTCGTATCTACTGCGTCCCAAAGACTCAAGTTTGCCAGGAGGGTTATCGGGCTCAATTCATTAAGATGCAAGACCCTTTCGATCGCCCTAGCAATCATACATAGTACATTAAAAATCTTAATTCGTGAGCCTGACGTCGTTTAAAACAGGAGGAGGCTTACAGGTAATATCACGTCGTACCACAAATCAGAGTCATTATATATCAAAGTCGTCAGATGATTATCCAGGCGCACACCGAGGTCGGCAAGGACCAAGGCGCAAGCGAGAAGCGTTGACCTAGGACTGACCATGACTTCTCGACGGATTGATTTGGTCCCCCCCCCCCCCTCCAGCCTCCCTTTTGCTTTTCCTTTCGTTAGTACGACAAGATAAGTCGTCCAGAAATATAAAAGCATAAGCAGCTGGAGTCAATCATGGCATGTGGCGCTGCGATTAGCCGCCGAATCGTCCCATCTTCACTTTTAGGAGATCTTCCCCCCCGGGGCTGAAAGATGACCTGCATCGCCCGGCCGGGGACGAGCCAAGAAAAGAAAAAACAAAAACATGGCAATGGCCTGACAATTGGGACCCATGGGCGAATGAGAAGAGAGAGAGAGAGAGCACTAATAAGAAAGAAAAAGAAGGTTTCCTTTCCTTTTCCCCGGTACCCCGAGATTTCCAATTCTCGATCGCGAGATGGTAAAGGTGATCACTCCACTGGGGACAGAAATGGCAACCGGCCCTGGAAGAGGTCAGCCCAAAGTAATCCCAAGTGGTGTGAGTTTTACAGGCCTGGGAGGCCCTTGGCGAATTCTTGAGACCCGCCCCCGGATTCCCGGCCAGTGATGAGGACCCCTCCTCCTTGCTGTCTTTCCTCCCCCCCCCCCCCCAAACCTGCTAAGAGATCTAAAGAAAGAAAGCAAATTTTTGGTTCCCATTGCAACGAAAGGAGATATGGATGAACAGTGGACAGCTGGCTGGTCGGGACTGGAACAGCAAATGCCAGCAAGAGAAAAAAATGCCAGCAAATCAATCTGCTGGCGTCCAGTTGAGTGGCCTTGGACGCATGGAGTATACGGCGCGTATGTAAAGGTTGCCAGGCATGACAGGGTCCAGACGGGGGGGTCTATCCAGTTGGTCAAGCAACGTTGGGGCGCCAAGATCAGCTCTCCTGGCCAACAAGCCGTGTGTGTGTGTGTGTGTGTGTGTGTGTGTCTCAAAGGGAGGGAAGAAGTACCATCTGCATAGTACTCAAGCGTGCCAGGTACCGTAGATGATACGCGCCTGGAGTGTTCCGTTCCTCAAGGCCCGAGACTATGCGTGTCAAACCTCCTCCTTTCCCCGCCAGCTCCCAAGCTTCCCCCTGCATCTGCACATGCAATATGCAAAGCAGGAGCTCTCTCATCTGCCACTGCCATGGTGACACGGCGCACGGCGTCCTCGCTGGCATCTGCAGTGCGAACCGAGGTGGAGTCTTATCTACTATGGTAGGACGTCTAGGTCGAGAATAGCCAGTCCTGCAGCAGCGGCTTCCCCACCGTGATGCAGGTCGCTGGAGCCAGCAGAGACGGTTTGTCGAAGGGGAGAAGCCGGATTTGAAAAAAGAATTGTGGACTCCCAAAGGTGAACAACGTGGCCCCGTTGGGCGACGAGGAAGAGAGCTCCGGCCCTGAAGCAGCAGCAGCAGCAGCAGCAGCAAGAGCAGCACGCAATCCGGTTAGCCCTCTTATCTCTCCTTCTCTCGTCGGCTTGTCTGGGGTCCCTGTTTTCTTTCGTGAGGTCCGAAGCAAGATCGACCCAAAGGCTTTAGATTGGTGCGTGTCACGCCACGAAGCGCCCTCCGACAGGCCGCAGGATGGTTTCTGCGCGGTCCGTCCGTCATCCCACCTTTCTTCTCATGATGGGTCCTTTGTTTTTTTTTTTACACGAGGATGGGGGCTCTTGTAGTAGCTCCAGTTTTCGCTTTTCCGACCTGTCCCGAACGCCTGGACGGCCCCACGTATGATGTTCCCCAGGTCAATCCTATGAGGCGCAGAGTGGGAAAGGAAGAAGAAGGGGAGGAGCAGGAGGTGGAGGTGGAGGAGGTTGCTGCAGGTTGAAGTGGAAAGCATAGCCGGGGAGCTTGGACAGTTTGGCCCAAGGTGAGGCAAAAAAAAGAGAGAGAGAGAGAAAACCTGGCCGAGGCCTTACAATATGCCTCAGCCGTTCCTTGCTCTCTGTCTTCATTCCAATCACCTTTTTAAACTTTTTTATTTCTTTTCTTTTCTTTTCTCTGTCTCTGTATTTTCTCCAGGGATGCTTGTTAGTTCTCGTCTAGAGTAGACAACCTGACCTGACCTGTCTTGGTTTAACTCACCACCACCCGCCCAACAACCATATCGAATACTTACTTAGTCTGGGTATTGTTTATTTACTTACCAGACTTATTACTACTTACTGTGCACACCACTTCCACCACCCACCCGCTTCCCGCCTCCATCAGTCCAATAACAACCATTCTCTTCGTTCTCGCGCCCTCATTTGTGCGAGTACATCCGTTCACTGTTTCATCCCTTGCCCTCTTCTCACTTGTTGAGCAAATGACAATCTTTCTGTTCACCTCAAGTCACCATCCATGAGTGGCCCGTCGTCCATCTGGTTCCCCAACCTGGACCTGGTCCCACCCTCCTTTTCCTCCTCCTCCTTTCGCATCCCGTGTTGCTGTGGCGGGTAGTCGCATGAATCTGGGGCGCCCCAAACACAGGAGCACAGGCACATAGCTCATCTGAACCCGGAGAGCGGCCAAGGTGTTTCAGAAAGTATCTGCCAGCACAGAAACCATCCATCTATTCTTTCCAAGATGGCCTGGGACACCCCTCATCGTGGCGCGGCGGACTCGCTCCCTCGTGCCTTGGGTCGACAATTTCACTACGTTGACGAGGTCGATATTGGCAACTTGTTCATCCAGTCCAACATGCTCGACCTGAAACCAGACACGAATGCCATGTTGTCGCCCGTCCAGGAAGAAAAGGCTGGCATCATTTGGGATGCACCACTTGCTATACATGTCCACATCGACTTCCACGACCCAGCCGTCAAGTCCGTCTACAACAGAACATATTACAGCTCACAGTCGTTTACCCCTACGGATCGGATATGTCGAGGCCTGCTGCGGAGGATCACGCACTGCAGCGAGGAACTGATCACCCGCAGGGACCCAGACGCCCTCAACCCTACACAGTGCCTCCACAGAGGGCCGAGGTCACCACGCTTCGAGCTGACCTTCAGCATCCAGCGGCAGGGTCACTCCGGCACCTGGGCGGAGAGGGTGTTCCAGTCTTACCAGAAGCATGCTCTCAACAGCGCTGCAGCTATGGCCGTGGCGCGCTCGACCCACAGCATCATCGGCCTATTTCTGAGCCGCCACGACGAGGGGTTTCAATGGTCGGACGAGCCTGCTCACAATGAGCATGCTCCTCCTAGAAGCCCAGAAACGTTCAAGCCTTCCCTCACAGGTCCACTGGGTCTGAGGTGCATCCCGCGAGGGCTCTTCATGGAGCGCTCACAAACGTGGGAGATTGTGCCCGGCTACTCCTTGGAGCTCACCCTCGAGAGCAACAACCCGGCACGGCATCAACCCGAAGTCGCACGAAGGCTAAAGGTGGACAGCAGGCAGCCCTCGCCCCTCAACCTCGGCCTGAGCGAGGATCTGCTGTGGCAGGCGTACAGATCCGTGCAGGATGTCCTCGACCAGAAGAAGAGTGCTTTCGACCTCCAACATGTGAATTGCGATGGGTTCGACGGCCTCCCGGATAGTGGCTGCCAGCACTTTGACGAGAATGCCCTCGACGTCGAGCTTCGCGTATTCAACAACCTTGGACCAGTGTATGAGCATCTGCATCGCGGTATCCAGAGCCGGCTGAGATTGTTCACGTGTCCAGACGGCCAGGACTGTGATGAGTTCGTCAGCAAGATCTCGGACTGCTTTGCACAATCCAGAGACAGGACCGACAGTCTGGTGGATAAGCTACCTGATGTTGACTTCCGGATCGCCGAGCTGATTGGCCATGGCTGGCATGCGAAGAACTGTGCCCGCTTCATCATCGATGGTATGCAGAGGCGCAGTCGGCGCACCATCGAGGCTCTGCTGGATCGTTTACGCACCGGCGTGAGAGACGTTCTTCGAGGGCACGATGTCGCGGTTCGAATGGTCACGTATACACGCGGCCATCTCATCGTAGACAAAGCACTCATCGCTCGTGACCACAAGCAAACACCCGTGCCGGAAAGCCTCACCTTGGGGCAGGATCGGCAGCATGTGCTACTTGCGAGGCTGAAGGCACGGATACAGAGAGACATGGACGTGATCTGCAAGGACACCTGCGATCTCGCCGATGTGTCCAACGGGCCGCATACACCGGAACAACCACGTCGCCACACGCGCCCTCGCTACTCGCCACGTCCCACTGGACCATACTTTTCTTACCAGACCTCGTCCGGAACCCTGGCCCACTTTGCAACCTGCCCAGTGACCCCTCCAGAAGTGTCGCTCAGAAAGTCTTCGAGGGTCTTTCCGCTTGTTCCTGCCAGATACAAGGAGAAAGAACAACGTGGTGAGCGTGGCACGGCTGTTGTCACGGGCCAGGATCCAGCTGCCAATAGTCTGCAGCATTCGAACAATCGGGAGCAGGCTCGTCGCGGTATCGTGAAGTTAGGGTCGGCGATCAACTTGAAGCTGCCGACTATCACGTACGAGGCCGGCGCACACGACGACGACGACGACAACGTCTCTGGTCGCCATGTTGTTTGTGGTCTGAAGCCTGCTGCTGAGGTCTATCCAGTGTCAACGAGGTCGGATTGTGATACAGACTCAAACTCGACACACTCTTCCATGCCAGCGCTCACCGAAAGTGACACCTCACCAGACCAGAGCATGCTTATCACACCAAATATCGGGCGATCCTCTCCACCCATCACCACCACTCATGGGATCGTTCCCTTCAGAAGCGGCTCGGATGCTTCTCAGCAGCTTTCTACACCGTGGATGATGGCGGTAGAGACCTCGGCCCCGAGTAGCACGACTTTCCCGGAGGTCGACCGCTTCACGGAAGTAAAACCTGCTATGCCTCAATCCGACGAGGTAGGACCGAGCGTCCGACCTGTGACACCCAGCGGTGCAACAACGGCGAAGAACTCGGCTCCGGTGGACACCCCAAGAGCGCTCATGTCGCCGAGCGGAGACGAAAAGACTCCTCTTGCTGCTCACCGCCAGATGATGCACCAGGGACCCACCGGGCCCGAGCCCCCTCAAGACCCTGCTGCCCCACGCGAGCTTATCTCCCCGGAATTCACTCCCCCTTCTCCTCAGGTCACGCCCAGCTGCCCGACGTCAGTGACAGCAGAACGAGCCGCGGCCGAGAGTGTGGTGAATACGCCGCCGCCGCCTCCACAAGACGTCCCTGCTGAAGGCTGGTTGCTCCATTGCGTCGAGTCCACGGACGATCTTGACATTGAGGAGACGCACAAGAGCCATGAAGACATCATCGTGGGCGTGGAGGTGGGCGCTGCCGCTGCCGGTGTCGACTCATTGACGGCGACCTCGAAGAAGTCGACAGTGACGGATCAGGGGCCAGTGGTAGACCAGACCACACGGCATAATGAGCTGTCACTGTTCAACTTCGCTTTTCCTACTACGCAAGACAAAGACAGTGAAACCATCAAACCTGCAATGATTCAGTACTCGGACCCGATCGGGGACGGGGTCATGTCCGTGGCGCCAGACCAGCCCGTGGGGATGTCCGATGGGCCCGAGACTGAAGATGAGATACCCTTCTCGGACGCGGGACTTGATGCCCGGACAGGTTCGGATGCGAGCGAGATGCTCACCCCCGAGATTGGTGAAAATGCTGCTGCTGCTTTTGACTTTGGTTTTGATCAAGTTGAACCACTTGTCTTGGAGGACACCAGTGCTGCTGGGCTGCGTGGGCCGGCACGGGGGACGGCTTCGGAGCCACCGGACGAGACATGCACCAGTCGACGTAGGGACGCATCCAGTGCAAACCCCAGCAGCGATTTCATCTTGACGGGTATCGTAGGCACCGAGGAGCCTCCCCAGGAGCCCGAAATCGCGAACATTCAGGCGAGCCCGGTCCCGACAGAAGATCTGAAGCCCGTGGATTTATCCACAGCTCGACTCTCGGCACCGACTGCCAGGAACGCCAGATCAGTATCCAACCTACATCCCGCCTACGCAACAACACATGTTGGGCTGGGAAACAATGTTCAGCAGCTACTGCCTCCGCTGTCCCTCTTCACCGGCCTTGCTGCTACGTCCAAGACCACTGGGCATAGCAGAGCCAGCCTTTTATCCTCTTCCTCGTCCTCGTCGTCATGGGAGGACTACGTCTCTATCGGGCGACAGTCAACTGACTCTGTCGACACAATCACACCTTCTCCTGCGGCCGACGACGACGACGATGATAATGGATTGCACTCTGCCAAGCACCTTGGTGCTCCTACTGCGGGTCTTCTTGGCCTGCACGAGTCTCGATGGGCGGAACTCGGGATCCGCACCGCGCTGACGGGTACGCATGCGTTTGATCTTGCGTCCACGATATCTGAGGCTGCGAGTGCTGTGCGCGAACACGAGGACATCATCGTCGTCAAGAAGAAGTCTAGACAAGCAACGGCAGCAGCGGCGGCAGTAGTAGAAGTAGATAATTGTGCGCATGGGTCCCGCGTAGGAGCGCCCGAGAGTCCCTCCTCCTCCTCCTCCTCCTCACCGCGAAAAATTGTTCTCGTGAAACACAAAAAGAGTAGTAGCTCCATGATGCCCGCGAGTAAGGCACATAGGTCGAGCAAGAAGGAGGACAGGCAGCTGATGAAGATGAAGAAGAAGCAAGAGCAGCAAAGGAAGGAGGGGCAGCCCAATAAGAGCATGCTGGCGGCCGACGATGGAGTGATGGCCGTTGTGAATGGGAGTGAGGAGGCGGGTGCGTCTCGATTTCCGGCGGCTATGATGCTTGCTGCTGGGCTGGCTATTGCTTCATCTGTTGTGGGTCGAAGCCACTCTTGAAAGAATGTTACTTGGTATTGTTTACAGAACATATATACTTTGTTGAAGCATTAATTCTATGTCCGGTGGTAGAGGTGGAGGAGGACTGCGTGGCTTTCTTGTACGCACCAAGTAAATACGAAGTACTGCGGAAAGTCTGGTCTGGAAAGCATTGAGTGGACGAAGGAGTAGGATTATGGGCATGGATGGGCAACATTAGCATGCTCACGTACACTTGGTTGTGAAGAGAATGATCACACTAGCCACTTGCCGTACAGGGCCTTTTCTATTTCAGTTTGCCCTCTGTCATGTCTTTTTAAGGACCGTAAGAGGAAAACCAATTGAAAAAAAAATAGAAATAAATTGAAAGGAAAAAAGAAGAAGAAAGAGCAAGTGAATATGTGTTCTCGTTTCGTGAATAACGCAGGGGGAGCTTTCCAAGTCCATTTCCTTTCCCACTAGATTTTTCTTCCTCTGGCACAACTTTTTACAATCGTTACTCCTCAAAACCCTTTGAAGACATGTTTTATTGTATTTTGTCTCCTTCTCGCTCGCATTCCCACCATCATCATGACGAAGTCAGGGCAAAGGGCAGAGGTTAATTCCATCCATCTTACTGGGCACACACGATAATACTTTTTCCTTTTCTTTCACAGGAGGCCCTATTCCGCCCCAAAAGGAACAGATGATCAAACTATTACTTTTGCATGCGTACGTTTCTTGTCTTTGGCATGAGATACATCAGTCAAGTGCATCGTTGTCGAGCTTGTGTGAGCCCGTACCACACATGATGATCACTGCGATGGCATCCTCTCCTCGTCCAGATTGCCATCATGATGATGACGACGACGGAAACGATCTGCTACCCGGCTCGGGGACGAGATACTGGTTCTCGGTTCCGTCGGTGTAGTGGGCTTTGAGGGGGTTTGTCCTTGTCCCTTATATTGATTCATTAGCTCGTGGATCCTTCTCCGGCTGGGGGGGTTGCTTTACCCTTGCCTGTTTCTTCTCGTAGCTTTCTCCTCCCCCCCCCCCCCCATCCTTCTCCATCTTGTTCTTCTTCTTCTCTCGTGGAGTGGGTGGGTGATCAAATACAAAGGCGGTTGTGACTCAAGAGTGGGATCCTCTCATGACTCTTCTTCCTTTATTCTTTAACGATTGTGATTAAGTGGATGCTAGAAGTGTGCCAGGTTTTGCAATAGTTTTCTTGACTGCTGGCTTTATCACATTGTTGATATAAAGTCTGGGTCGATTCTTGATAGAGAGTCCCAAGAGACATTCAGCTACGGCTAATATAATGTACATATCGCTCATAGCAGTATGAGTGCTTGGAGCATTGATATATCGAGATTTTAGTTATTGGGTGCTACGGTAGGTCTGCATACATCGTGATGAGTTAGTATTATAGGACAGTCTCACAACTTTCTCCGCACAGCTAATGCATCGAGATGATAATGATTCTGAGAGACTGTAGTTGGGAACAACTGTGCTTGAGCACCTTGATGATCTTTTGCTGCAAGACCTGACGTCGAAAAGCAAAGCACTTAAATGAACAGTACCGAAGACCACGAATGGTATGATTCAACAGAGAAGCCCCCCCCCCCCCCGGGGCCCCAAGCCTACAATCTGTCTATCCTCAAATCCCCTTCACTCCAAACCTCACAATCGTAATCCGCCCCTGCAGGTCCTCCCCAATAAGCCACCTCTCGTCCCCACAGATGAAACCTTTCCCCATCAGCTCGTCCCACATCTCATCCGCAAACTGTACCTCCTCGCTCCCATCCCCGTTCCCATCCCTCCCCTTCTCGTGCCTCCCGGCGTCTTTGTTATTACCTCCTCCTTCACCAGCACCACCACCACTAGCACTGCCTCTATTATATGCAGGTTCAGCCCGTCGCCTCTTCCGGGTATCGTCCACGGCCTCCACGTTGCCGTTCATGCGCGTGTCGACGCCTCCAGACCTTGTGCCCCGGTGATCATTCCTGCCAGCAGCGGGAGGATTCGCTGAAGGTGACGAGGACAAAGACGATGAAGACGACGACGACGACGACGAAGAAGAAGAAGAAACCAAACCACCCAAATCAGCCCCACGCAAACCCCTCACAGAGAGCAGAGGCCGCACATGCACACTCAAAGTCTCGAGCATGAAACAGTGGCGCGCGGCGATCCTGACGCCAGCCCGAAAGTCTACCGCCTCGCTGACGGTGAGGTAGGGAAACTCCTCGTGGCGCCAGCAGGGGGCCCAGCCAGGCCAGCGGGTGGGGGATGTGCGCAGGGAGGATTCGAGCTCCTGGGAGAAGGTCGCCGGCGAGTGGTGGTGCGCGGAGGGCGAGGAGGAAGGGATGGAGCCATTCCAGATGCCTGGGGATGTGATGCTGGTCTTGTGGTGGCGGTGGTGGAGGTGGTTGTCATTGAAGCAGAGAGGGCCCTGGTAGGCGGAGGAGGGGCTGGCGGCGGCGTGGAGTCGTGAGCAAAAGGACAAGTTGACGTCGCCATTTGCGCCGCACTGATCAAGCCACGCAGGCCCCTGGACGACCTGCTCCTCCTCCTCCTCCTCCTCCTCCTCCTCTTCTTCTTCTTCGTCCTCATTCTCCACAGCAGCAGGGTGACCGTCCACGGTATCACGAGGGCCAGCGATCACAGGCAACCCCGTGCTCCGGACAAGATGCACCCGCGGCGGACTCAAGCTACTATGCGCCCCCTGAGCCCACCGGTGCTCCTCCTCCACGAAATACAGGCTTCGTCCATCCAAGCCCAGTCCGGCTAGCCTGGGCGCCGACCTCTGACGGACCCCGTAGAATGCGAGGGCGGACCAGTTCATGCGCCTGACTACTTTGGCCTCTGATGACGACGACAACGACATGTCCCACACGACGACGGACTCGATCGGGTCATCTTCGCCCCAGGGGGAGCGGTTGGGCTGCCAGACGTAGACGGCGTAGTGGGTGGCTGTGTGGGCAGAGAGGAAGCGGTCGTGGGTGTTGAGGGGGAGGCCGAGGAAGTGGAGCTTAAAGTCAGCGCGATGGGTGATGTCCCACTGCTGGTGGTTGTGATCGCTCCTTGTCCTCCTCCTCCTGACGTTAAAAGCGGAGACGTAGTGCCGGTGACATTCCTCGCGGTCGTTGAGCTGGTGGTAGGGAAGGCTCTCGCACCACTCAAAGATCAGCACGCCCTCTGCCAGCCGCACGCGCCGCACGATCCTGTCCTGGTCACAGGGAAAGGGAATCTCGACGGTCTCGCGGGTGTTTAGGTCGAGGAGGCGCCATGGGTAGATGTGCTCGCGGACCTCGTCGACCACGTCGGCAGGGTGGACGCGGTAGACCAACACTGCTGCTGCTGCTGCGACGCCGTTACCCTCGTCCTCGTCGTCATCCTCGTCGTTAACTTGGCCGTAGCACCAGCTCGGATCAGGGTAGTGGAAGGGCGCCGTCTTGTTATCGAGGCGGAGATAGCGGTCCCAGGGAGCGACGGGGTAGAAGTGGTCTCTGTTGTAGTCGGGGCCGGTGGTGGTGCCGAGGCGGATCTTCTCGATGGAGCGGGCTGTGGCAGTGCGCAGGTGGTGATACCTGCTGGCCACGAGGGCGAAGGTTCCTGTCCAGTCAAGACCTCGTCCTCCTCCTCCTCCTGTGGCTGTGGTCAGGAGCTCGCCACCCCCTGCGACATAGGCTATCCGCAGCTCTCGGCACCTCGGGAAATGCCACTTGAGAAGGTGCAGGTTGAGGTCCTGGTCTGTGAAGGCAGCACACCACCTCCGTGACACCCTTCGGCACAGAATCAAGGCCCTGGCGGACAGGTGTGCCGTGACGAGCAGGAACAGGTCATTGGGCAGGTCGATGATCTCCATGGTGTGCTCCACCACCCGCTCGCCCCCTCCCTCCTCAGTTGTGAGGGGAGAAATGGTAGGGAGATTTTTTATGCAAGTAATTGTGATGTCGTCAGACCCCAGAGAGACCTATTGTTGTCCCAGGAGCTCTTGTCAAGGTGAGAGGATGTGCAGTAAGTAGATGACAACTCTCTCTCTCTCTCTCTCTCTGATATGTTGTCTGGTGTTTCAAGAGTCAGTCATTGGCGAGGCGTCGTTGAGAGAGACCGGAGATGGATTATATCCGACGCCCGCCCGCTCCTACAGTAAATACTCACCATTCAGTGACAAGTTGCCCACTTGCACATTTCATTTCACCTCGACTTTTTTTTATTTTTTTTTTTTTAAAAAAACATATTACGGACAGCTGGGTACAAGCTGAAACAGTGCTCTGTAAATATCAAAATATATTGGATATTTTGTAGCCTCATTGGCATGTATGATGGAATGGGAATAGTAAAAGACCTGCTCTACACACACAAGTAGATTTGCATGCGAACCGGAGCAATACTACCCCCCCCCCCCTTTTCTTGAATGCATTATTGCCCCAGATTGTCACTCACTCACTACTTTTTGAACATCCTCACACAGGCTCTGAAAAGACAGTCTTCTCAACGCTTTCCTCCTTTATAGACAGAATTACATACAAGCCATTCTCTCATATTGACCACTCAAAACAAAGACTTTTAGCTGTGCGTAGGCATGGCCACATCCGCCTTCTTGCTGATCGCATCAGCCGCGCTCCAGAGAGCTGTGACTGTCTTGAGCTGCGTGTAGAAATTGACACCCGGCTTGCCATAGAAAGTACTGGCACCGCCGCCTGCAATACTCTTCTTGTTACCAGTAAAAGAAAACATGGGCAGTGGTACAGGAATGGGCACGTTGATCCCAACCTGGCCCGCCTCGATGTTGCGCCGGAATGTCTCGGCCGTGGGGCCGCTGCGCGTGAAGATAGCCACACCGTTGCCGTACTCGTTGGCGTTAATCAGGTCCACCGCGTCGTCGAGCGTCTCCACGTTGAGGCACACCAGCACGGGGCCGAAGATCTCCTCGCGGTAACACTTCATGTCCTTGGTGACGTTGGTGATGATGGTCGGCGCCACCCAGTTGCCGTCTGGGTACTTGGCCGGCTTGAAGCCGCGCCCGTCCAGCAGCACCGTCGCGCCCTCCTCCTCGGCCGACGCGATCAGCCCTTCGATGCGCGCCTTGCTCTCGGGCGAGATGACGGGGCCCAGGTCGGCGCCCTCCTCAAACCCGCCGTTCACGCTGAGGGCCTTGGCCCGCTCCGCCAGCTCCGGCAGCCACTCCTTGGTCTCGCCCACCATGACCAGCGTCGACAGCGCCATACACCGCTGGCCCGCGGCGCCAAAGGCGGCTCCCACCACGGCGTTGAGGAACTGGTTCTTGTTGCAGTCGGGGAGGACAGCGGCGTGGTTCTTGGCGCCCAGGTTGGCCTGCACGCGCTTCCCGTTGGCCGATCCCCGGGAGAAGATGTACTCGCCGGCCTTGTTGCCGCCCACAAACGAGATGGCCTTGATGGCAGGGTGGTCGAGGAGGAAATTGACGGTGCGGTGGGCTCCGTGCACGATGTTGACCACACCGGGCGGGAACCCGGCCTTTTGCGTCAGCTCCGCGAGGATCATGGCCGCGCCGGGGTCGCGCTCCGAAGGTTTGAGCACGAGCGTGTTGCCCGTGACCGTCGCGATGGGGATGCACCAGAGGGGAATCATGGCAGGGAAGTCTTTAGTTCATCCAAAGGATACCACTGGTCAGTACTCTCTCTCTCTCTCTCGCTCTTTCTTTCTCTCCTTTGGGTTTTCTCAGAGAGTTAAAGACTCACTAAAAGGGCAGATGGCGGCCGTGACGCCCAGCGGCTCCCGGTACGTCCTCGTCTCCATGTCCTTGGCAACCTCCAGCAGCTCTCCCTTGAGCAGCTCAGGAGCGCCACACGCGGCCTCGGCAACCTGCAGCCCCCGCAGCACATCGCCCCTGGCATCAGCAAAGGTCTTGCCCTGCTCCAGCGTGATGCTCGCGGCCAGGCGGTCCCAGTTCTCGCGGATGAGGGCGACAAACTTGAACATGATCTGCTGCCGCGCGAGGACGCTCATGTTGCGCCAGGCGGGGAACGCCTTCTCCGCGCTCGCGACGGCGGCCTCGAGCTCGGCGTCTGTCATCTGCGGCACCCGGGTCACCAGGTTGTTGGTGGCTGGGTCGTACAGCGGGATGTGCTGGTCCGCAGCCGACGGCCGGAACTCGTTGTCCAAAAAGTAAGGCGTGTTGGTCACCTCGGCGATCTTCTCATGAGTCGTCGGGTATGAGGTGGCCGTGGACGCGAGGGCAGGGTTGAGGTGCGCCGCCGTGGCGTGTATCCTCCTCACGGCGCCCGAGGACGACGACGAGGGCGTCATCTTGCCGGCGCTGTAGGTGGACGGAGCCGCAGGGGAGGACCACGACGAGGAGAGCAGAGGGAGACCTGACCTGCTACGGCCTGCCGTTGCTGCTACCTGGGAGGAGCGAGCTGCGCTGGCAGAGACGCTGCTGGATAATAAACGACGCATTGGGACCAGACGAAGGCCGAAGGAGGTGAAGGAGAGAGGGGAAAGGGGAACCAATGGGGACAACAGAATCGACAACGAGTTCGCTGTCGAGAAGCTGCTTCACAATGTCCAAGTAGACAGGCCTGACCCAGAGAAGGATCAGAAGGTGAGAGGACAGCGAGTACTCAGAGAACAAAGATCAATCCCAACTGCGCTGGTTGAGAAAAGTCCACAAAAAGGACAGGCAACCGCAGGTCGTCCGTCGATCGTGGGCAACAACCCCAGAAGCCAAGGGCCCCTCCCTCCTTCCTCTGCTTGCCCATTCTCCAAATAATGCGGGGAGACAACCCGAGGGAACGCGATTACTTACTCCACATATCCCGGCCTACAGGCGCCCTTGGACCCCAGCCCTGTGCCGCCAATTGCCGGTTTAGGGGCAGTCCGGATATCAGCATGCCCAAGAAGAAATAAAGAAAGTGAGAAGAGGAAAAAATAAATTAAATAAAAAAAAAGAGAAATTCTCCTATCAGTATCAGTCCAGTTGCGTAATGACATTGACAGGCAATGAGACATGGTAGCACATATGGGGCAACGGCTGGGTTTCTTGGGCCGGTCCGGTCGTGTTTCTCATTGCTGCCGGAAGCTAAGCGGGATGCAAATGAGTGAGGTTAGAAAGAGAGAGAGAGAGCCTAGAGCAAGACATTGATGGTATGTACTTGGGTCAGGACAAGTAGACAAGGCTTGATTCGTCACGACGAACAACAGAGGACACACACGCGCGCGCGCGAATAAAGGTTTATGAAGAAGAGTCCGTATTTCCTGCAAGACCTAAAAATACACACCTGCTACGCCGTGCTCAGACCCTACCCTGTGCGAAGAAAAGCATCCCGTTTTTTTTCTTTTTACTGTTGTTCTTTCTCTCCCAATTTGTCTCGAGACTCTCAGAGGTATAGTAGAAGGGCCCTCTTCTTATCTCGAGCTTTCCTTCGACAGCCTCCCCGCCCTCCAATGAGCCATCACTTCCTCCCAAGCCTTCCCGGCTTTACCTTGTCAACCTACGACTGACTTCGGGTGGTGCGCTTGGTGGTGGTGTCCTTGACGGCCTCAGCTCCAGAGGAAGCTGCGTCGGCGACCTTGTCCTTGACCTCAGCCGCCTTGTCCTTGACGTCAGCGGCCGCCTTCTTGGCAGCAGGCGCGGCAGAGCCACCCAGGCTGCTGACGACGCCAACAATGACGGCGATGACCGTGACGAGGATGGCACCGATACCGCCAGCGACCTCAGGGACGAACTTGATGGCCTCGATGGGGTCCCTCTGGGCGATGGTCAGGAAGAGGTCCGTCTTCTCCTTGACGAACAGGACGGGGTCGTCCAGGAACTTGAGGTCGCTGGGCGACTTGGGCTTGTCATCCTTCTTGGGGACCGAGGCCAGCTCCGCCAGCTGCTCGACAGGGTGCTTCAGGTGGAAGGTCTCGTCGGCGAGCTTGTGGGCGTCCTCGACCGAGTGGCCGATGTAGATGTTGTCAAACAGGATGTCGCTCTGCATGGTCCAGATCTCGAAGCCGATAGCTCCGATGGGCTCGAAGTTGGCGGGCGTGGTGTCGTTGAAGAAGTCGGGGTTCTTGATCTTGCGCGGGGCCCAGACACCCTTGTAGGCGGGGTTGTCGATGAAGGGGGCGGTCCACTTGCCCTTGTAGTCGGGGTTCTTCTTCATGGGCTTGGTCCAGGGGCCACAGCCAGAGACCTCAGAACACTTGGGGTTGGCCACGGTGGGCGCGATCCAGTCGCCGTCCTCCTCGTCATCCCAGTCCTCGGGCTTCTGGGCCTCAGGGTCGGGGACGGTGAGGGGCTCATCGACGAGCCAGTCCTCGGGCATCTCAGCCTCCTCGTCGACAATTTCGAAGGGGGCATCCTCGTCCCAGTCCTCGGGCTTGGTAGCCTCGGGGTCGGCGATGCGGGCCTCATCGACCCAGTCCTCAGGCTTGGTGTCCTCGGGGTCGTCAATCTCCGCGGGGGGGTTGACGGCGGGAACAAAGTCCTCGAGGAGGCTGCCCGTCTTGACCTGCTCACCGTTGAGCTCGATGACAAAGGTGTTGTTGGGGTGGACAATGAGGGTGTAGAGCTCGCTGGTCTTGACAATACGGGCAGCATTGGGAGACTTGACATGCTTCTCCTCATACTCGCCAGTCTTGGGGTTCTTGTGGTTGAAGATGAAGTGGATCTTGTTGTTGTGGCCACACTTGTCCGGGCCAAACATGATCACGTAGGGAGTGGTGTTGGAGAACTCGTCCTGGTGGAGAGCCTCGTTCTCGCGCAGGAGCTTCATGTAGGCACCACCGCACTCCAGGCCCTCTGTCACACAGGTTTGCACCAGTCAGTATCAGGGCAAAATTGAAATGCTAGCAAAGGGTGTGGCATTTTTTGGGTCAGAAACATACTCTGGAGCTTCACCTCGTACTGAACAACAAGAGTCTGGCCCTTGGGGTCAATCTTCTCGGGGAATTTGGCAGAAATGGCGTGGTGAGCAGCAGGGTTCTTGACGACAAGGCCCTTGTCACCCTCCATGCCCTTGAAGACAGTAGGCTCTTCCACAGCCCACTCGCCCACGTAGGCCCACTCCTCCTCATCCTTGCCAGTGTCCTTCATGTCCTTCTTGGCGTGAGAGGGCTTCCACCGCTGGTCCCAGTCATCGGTGAACTGCTCAAGGAAGGGTGCCTTGATGGTAGTGGGCTAGATGATACAATTATTCAGTCAGCTTTCTATCTGGCCTATGCTGTCTGTCTGTCTGTCTGCCCGCCTGCTGTGGTATAAGGGGGTCATTGCGCGCCATTGCGCGCTGGTGTTGTGATGAGGCAGTTCTGAAGGGGGAGAGGATTGGGCGTCGTAGGTCTTTGGGCTTACTGTGAAGGTGGGCAGAGAGGCGTCAACAGAGGTGGCAGACTCGGCAGCAGAAGAGGAGCTCTCGTCGCCAAGAGGCTTCTGGGCCTCATCAGCAGCAGCGCCGTAGGCCAGGACGGCCGCGGCAATGAAAGGTGTGAACCTCATGGTGGTGATGACAGCTGTCGACAATGTGGTAAGAAATTCTCGTCAAGTGCGCTACTCAGCGGGTGATTGATCAGACAAAAAAGCTTCCCTCCTCTGTGTGCGCAGACAAGTGGTGGAAGGGAATTGACTGAGGAAAGGAGTAAAGAGAAGAAGAAAAAAGGATGCTGCTCCCGGAGCTTGAGGAGGGGGAGAAGTTGAGGCTGGTGCAGGAGTCAGTCAACAACAAGTGCTGGAGATTGAAGTTGGACTGGATTTATCCTCGGGGTTCAAGGCGTCGCGGGTGGAAAAAAGGACACGCTGGCGGTTGAAGCTCCCCAAAAATTCAATGCAGCAACAGCCAGCTCCAACCTTCCCCCCTCCGGCCGAGGGGCAGGGATCATGATGCTATGGACAGGGGGGTCACGGGCTCTCAGGTGGTCACTGCATTATTGAGTGCGGGGATCGATCGGGAGTCCCCTAGCCTAGCAGGTGCCTAATTGAAGAATGACCACTCAAAAGGTACTGCCTCTTCAGCGTACCGAGACCCCTCCACCAGGGCCACCAATGCACCAAAACACCCTGTGGACCCACCTGGAAAGAACTGCTTGGAAAGTTCGAGGCACACATTTCTGTAGCATAGCACAGATAGTAATTTCGGAAAAAGCTTCAATGTAACAATAACAGCCTGAAGGGGAGGAGTCTGGCCAGCAAGGCACCTGTAAGGGGTAAACAGCTCCATTTTATCCTGCATATGTGAAAGCTGTCCTCAAGCATTGTTGACTTTGACACTGCAGTATTGGTCCACATACACCACCATATTTTACTGCCAATGAGGGCTGTTTCGGATCATGTCCGAGTCAATGGGGTAGAAGCTGGCTGACTCGACCTTTGTCTGTGGTTGAAATACCAATACTATGGCATAGTACTATGTTATGATACAGCATGGGTTTGCTGCAGACTTCACATGCTTTGGGGGAGGTTATCATTTCTGTGGATGCTGTAATTGGAGAACACATCCCTGACCATACAACCACAGTACATACACAATGAACTGAACCCCTTCCCTCCACCCCACAGACACAGAATGTTATGTCTTCAGATGCAGTCAACCATATCAGACAGGCAAGGCAGGCATCAGTGATACTAAAAACCGATAAAGAACAAGAAAAATAGATGCTTTTGCTACAAATATGGTACTATGCACACAAAATAAGTTCCAATAGGCAATGACAACATGCCCACGTGTTCTTTAAAGAAAAAAAGAAAACCTTCTCTGCCGAGCTGCCTGCCGAGACACTGTTTCTCCTACAGTGGAGAGGAATGGAGGGGTTCTCGGGGGTGACGTGCTCTGACCAAGAGCGGCTCCTAGGTAAGTACTTATCTCCATAATATTTTATGTAGTGCTAGGGTGACGACTTAATCCTTTCTATCAGCAGCGACAGCTTCATAAGAGGTATTGTAACCGTCTTGTCCCCTCCCACGACCGCAAAACTAAGGCCCTCAACGTGCAACAAGACCTTGACAACATTTCTTCATTCTGGACATCTACCGAGGAGGCGTACGAGAGCTTTTGACGAGACGCAATGGGCAGCAACAACGACGAGCTCATCCGCTCCGGTGACCTCAACCACCCCGCCAACCTCATCCCCTCGCTATGCGCAAAGTTCTGGACCTTGGGTTGGGTGACGGGCACAGGCGGCGGCGCCTCGATACGTGACGAGTAGGACCAACCTCTCCTCCTCTCCTCCTCTTCTCCCTCCTCCCGGCCCTGCCTTGCCTGCTCCGTAGGGCTGACACCCTCGTCCTCCTACCCCAGTGACCTCGTCTACATAGCCCCCTCAGGCGTGCAGAAGGAGCTCATGAAGCCCTCCGACCTCTACGTCCTCTCGCTACCGCAGACCCTCGAGAAGCACAAGTCCTCCTCCGAGCGCGGCGGCCCCATCCGCCCGAGCTCCCGCGTCTACCTGCGCTCTCCACCTACCTTCAAGCCCTCGCAGTGCACCCCGCTCTTCCTCAGCGCCTTCACCCGCCGGGGCGCCCGGTGCTGCATCCACACCCACAGCCCGTATGCAGTGCTCGTCACCCTCATCCTTGAGCAGCAGCAGCAGCAGGGCGAAGGTGGTGGCGGCAAGGAGTTCAGCATCAACAACATCGAGCAGATCAAGGGATTTGCACGGGGGTACCCGCACCGTGAGGTTGGGAATCTGGGGTACCACGACACGCTGCGGATTCCGGTGATCGAGAACACGGCGCACGAGGAGGACCTAACCGAGTTCATGGAGGAGGCTATGGACCGATACCCGGATGCGTATGCCGTGCTGGTGAGGAGGCATGGGGTCTATGTCTGGGGCAACAGTGTCGAACATGCCAAGACGCAGTGTGAGAGGTACGTGGACTGCTGTTGTCCCTCACGCTCCTCCCCTGGCTCGGACGTCGAGCATGTGGATTCATGGCTGACTTGACTCTTGCTACAGCCTGGACTACCTCTTTCAGCTTGCGGTCGAGATGAAGAAGCTCGGCATACCGTGGATCTCAAACATCGAGCCGACGCTGCCTACAAAGTCGATAAAAGAATAGGAAAGTTTTCTGGACTGTGTTGTTGTTGGGTGGTATCCTCGGACCGAACCAGTTGTCTGCCCTCGGCCTTCCGATGTAGAGAGAGTAATCCGACCCAGCCATGGACGCAAGCTACTACAGATATTGGCCTTCGTCGGTAAGCTCTGCTTCCTGGAGTGATTTGTGCACCGAAAGTCTCAAGCGGGATTGATCGTAGAAGGTTTACGAGACCAAGACATTGGTCTCATTAATTCCACACACGACGGTGGGATTTTTTATTTCTTTTTGTTCTCACTGATGCTATCCTCCATTGCATTAATTACCGGGTACTTTGTACCAAATTTCTCATGACCAATATCCAATACCCCGTTTCCATTCCAACATTGCCTCATCATTATCAAGATACCCCGGATTCCAAGAGAGAGAAAGGGAGAAAGAGATCCACCTTCTCAACGCATCTACAAAGCCATAAAGGCAGCCAGCAGGCCAAAGAGGCTTACACCGGTGACACCAACGCGGATGGCATCGGCAGCGCTGCTTGTGGAGGAAGAGGAAGACGACGAGGAGGTCGCTGTGCTAGTGCCAGAAGAGGAGTCGCTGCCTGAGGTACCCGATGAGGTACCCGTAGCGGAAGCGGAAGCAGCGGTGCCAGTAGAGCCAGAGGAGCCGGTGGCCTCGGCTGGGGTACCGGTGGAGGTGAAGTAGTTCTGGTCGATGCAGCTCTGGACGCAGTCGCCGTAGGCGCTGTTGTCGGCGGCAGTGCCGTTGCCCTGGTTGCAGTCGGCGACACACTCGGTGGTGGCGTTCACCTGCGAGCCGGAGGGGTCAGGGACCTTCACGAGGGAGATCTTGGGTTAGCAGAGTGTTTGTCGAAAGGTAGTCGGACAGCATTGAGCGGTGATGGTCTGAGGGCTGGCTCGAGGTACCGCAGCATAGGTTGTTGTTGTTCACTACTTACAGCAATGCACTTGGACTGGCAGTCCACATCTCCAGAATCACAGGCCTTGAGGCAGGCAGCCTCGGAAGACTGGGCTGCGGTGAGGGAGGTAGAGGTGGTTGCGGAGGAGACAGTGGTGGTGGCGGCGGCAGTGCTGCTGTCCGAGCTCTGGGCACTGGCGAGGATGGCAAAGGCGCCAACGAGGAATGTAGCGAAACGCATTTTGGATGGGTGCTTTTTCGGAGGCTGTTTAATTACAACACTTTCTTTTATCCTGCAGGAATGGACAATGGAAGCGGAAGAAATAAAGCTGTTGAGCGAGTGTAGGTGAACGAGAACAAACCCTCGTATAACAACAATTAATACACCAGATAGAGAGTAAACGACAGGTTTTGCTTGGCAGGGACAAAGAAGACAGGTCAAAGAAAACAGAAGATCAGGTCAAGAAAGAAAAGGCGTGAGAGGCAGGGAGGGCTGGGCTCTTTTAAATGGATGTTTGGATCGCGCATAGATCTCTCATGGCTGGGTTCCCGCTGCGTCCCCTTTTGTTAGGTACATACTACTACGGTACTATAGCAAATAAATGAAAGCCCAAGGGGGGTCGGTCTGGGGAGGGTCCGCACGGAGGAATACAGAACAAGAAACACGGGGGAGGAGACATGATCATCGTGCCACTGCATGCCTATTGTGAAAGGTCACTCTCACTCTATTGCCTCTTTTTTTTTCCTTCCATCTCTTCAGACCCAGATTTCTCCTCTTCCTCGTCCTCTTCCTCTTCACGCCCCCAGGATTTTTTTCTCTCCCTTTCTCCCTCTTCCCTTTCTGAGATATCCTATCAACCGTGTCTTGCCACCTTGACCTCCTTTTTCCACAGCACAATTCCTTGCCGTCTGGGATCAGGAGCCAAGAAAAAGAAAAACAGCCATCCATCCTCCTCCATTCCTGCCTCCCCCCCCCCCTTTCAACCCGGGCGGATCTCGTGTAGACGTTACAAGCACAGTGGCACCGTAGCTCCGAGAGAAGGCTCTAGAACCGCTTCTGGTATGGTCATCGGGCCCCCAGCCAACCACAGTTCGTGGACGGGTGACGGCTCATGCATGAGCTTACATAGTAAGAGCTGTGAGGCTCGTGTTCGACGGGATCTCTTTGTCATAGTGCATGTATGTGGTTGCCTTGTACCTGTTTCATCGAGAGTTGCCACGCTGGCCCTGCCGTGTCGAACGAGTCCTTCTACACGCGGGTCGGAGGCTTCCTTTTTGTTGAGGCATGATCTTTTGAGAACATTGAAAGTTTTAAAGAAAGCATTGGATTCCCTGTGGGGATTCTCTCTTTCCTTCTTCAATTCCTCCTCTCCCTCCCAGCAAGAGGTGGACCCAGAGAAAAGGATCTGCATTGGAAAATCCGGGAGGAGGATCACCTTCAATATGTACTACACAATACCACCAAGAAACCTCATGTGCCCAGCCAGCCCGTCAGCTCGGCCCCCCTTTTGTTCAGAGCCGGGCCAAAAAAAATTCCCACTGTATTGACCTTGTCGATCATTGGGGTAACCTTAAAATTAGTGATATCCTGGCGGGCAACTGGTCAGGGTGCCACTTTTGGTAGGCGTCGGCCAACCTTGCCCCCCCCCCCCCAACAAAGAAGAACCTGGGTGGTCCAATTTCCGTCCTCCCGTCCAGTGCAGCCAGTGCTTTATTCCCCTTCCCAATATTGGTGTGGTAATAAAAGGAACAGAGGGAAAATTCAGATTGAGTGTCTATTCCTGCTCACTGGACGTTTATTCCTCGACACAGTGAAAATATTAAGGGGTAGTGGAAAGACAGACATAGTCATGAGAGGTTCTGTGAGGCAATCCTCGTCGGCTCCGAGACACCCTCCCAGGGCCCCCTCTTCTTTCTTCTGTCCTTTTTTTCTTCACCACCAAGGCATCATCAACTCATCACCCACAAATCTCGGACCACTTCCTAAGCGGTCCATCCATCCATTTCCCCCAGACTTGTTCCCCCGGATCCACAGTGACGATGATGTGTCCCACTGCGTTTTCCTCGCTTCGGGCCCTCTCCACCCAGTCGCTTGCCCTTGCCGCCGCCTCCTCTTCCAACAACAAGCTCTGTCTTGTTGTCTGGTCGGCTCCTCCTGCGTTGTGCGTTGTGCGATTCCCACCAAAGCCCACCTGCCACGTATGTATTGTAGGAAGCCAGGTCCCCAGCTGTAGAAGAGAAAACAAGATGAAAAAAAGATCGACCGACTTTTGGGGGGGGCGTGTGACCAATGATTCTCCTCAAAGTCATGGGGTGTTTTTGCGCCCTCCTTGCAGATACGAAAGGGGTACAAGGTAGTATGTACAGTATAGATGAGTTCAACTGATCACTTCCCTCCTTCTCAGGGGCTTGAAAGGGGGTCTTACGGCATAGAGCGGATGGACGCGCCCTCAGCTGCTGCTGCTAAAATTGTGACAACACCTGCATGCAGGCGCATACACCCACACACTCTCTCTTGTCTCTCATTTTTCTTTTTCTCTCTCCTTACATAGTATGTGTGTGTGTGTGTCTCACGCACAAATTCTAGCCGAGATCCTGCAATCCAAATCCGGTTGGTGCAGTTCGGGCGGGTGCTTGCATTGGCGCAGTTGCAGTACGAGAAACAAAAGGCCGACTGATGGTTTGTCTAACGCACCAAAACACGAGAGTGGCACGTGTGGATTTTGTTTCTCTCTTTCAGCTGCCACCTACCGCCTGCCGCCTTTCTATACGACCTGTCTAGGGCTCGCGCCCAGTATGTTGTGAACTTTTCGCTTCTCCTGCTACTGTGTAAATCAGGACAGCAACGCGCTGGTGTGTCATTTTGAATCCAGGCGTACCATGAACACCGAGGACGAGAAACGGCACACGAGCCTTTATGTCGTGGTCACGGCAGCTCTGCTTGTTATTCCAAAAGTAGGGATGTTCTCGATTGCTCTCTCTCTGTCTCTCTTCCCACATCTGCTGGTAGTATCTCGCAACAACATACCAGGCTACTATACAGGAACCAATGGGCCGCCCGACACCATCCAGGTCTGTGTCACTTCACAGCACCCCCACTCCCGAATGCCGCAACCCTCACCACATTCACCATGGCACCGTCCCGTCAACATCAGTAAAGGTATTCGTCTCCCCATCCGGTCCCAACGTTGCCAGCCGACATGCATTGATTGCGCCATGCTCTGGCGGCATCGATCCCGCGTACGAATCTAAGCAAAAGGGCGATTGTTTTAGCATTTTCTCTTGTAGCAAAGATGTTCGCACATCTGGATAGTTACTTTGCAGGAATCCACTTGGTGAGGACGAGAAGCCAAGTCAGACCCTCCCCAGGAGAGTACCTCTCGCAAGCCCAGACAAAGAGGCATCATCGTGTGCTAGAAAAGAGGGGGGAGAATGCGATTGACGGATTGGACTTACTCAGGTTCGTCGCACAAAACCCGGGGCAGCAAATGTTGATCTTCCAGTCGTCCCTCCCATCGAACTTTGCCGAATAAAACAAAGCTAGCATGGTCATGGCCGTCTTGGAGATAGTGTAGGGCCACCACTGGAGCTTTCTGGCCTGCTCATTGGTGGCCTTGATGGTAAGGGAGCCAATGCTGGAGGACATGAATATGATGCGCTTCGTGAGGGTGGATTTTTCAAGCAGCGGCAAGAAGTTCTCCGTCACAACCTGAGTGCCGGCGACGTTGGTGTTGTAGATGTCGAGGTACTCGGCGCGGACACTGTTGGGCTTGCCGTCGGCTGCCTTGGGCGCCCCCGATATACCGGCGTTGTTGATGAGGACATCAATATGCCCGTGTGCCCCGCTCACCGTCTTGGCCGCCGCTTCGATAGACTCGTCCGAGTTCATATCCAGTACGAGCGGCTCAACAGACAAGCCCTGGGACGCAAGCCTCTGGGCTGCTCCTTCAATCGCCTCCTTCCTGCGTCCGGCCATTATGATGTGGTAGTCCTTCTGGTCTGTGGCAAGTTTCTTGGAGATCTCGAAGCCCAGGCCCTGGTTGGCGCCAGTAATAAGCACGATAGTCTTGGCAGTCATTCTGAATTGTCTGTTCACGCTTTGGTCGATGCGGCTTGCAGACGGAATGGAGGAGTGAGTAGTAGTTGTAGTAGTACTTTCGTGACGGGCATAAATGTCGTCCTCGAGATCGGCTGCTCCAGCTTATACTTATACCTGTAAGCCTGATGGACTCGTCATGGTGCCTGTCGACCTCGCGTCCTTGGCCGGGTTTGTTGGTGTAAAGACCGAGACAAAACAAAGGCAGGCAGGGAAGTGGCTTGCCAGGCGAAACTTGGTATATCCGTCTCTCCAACATCGCGAGGTCATAACCCCGGCCGAAAGCAGCAGTAGTTGGGCTGTTTTAGGCCATAAGAATTCATGGTGTTTAGGCCTTAGCTCCGAGCGACAGACCAATGCACTACAACGACCTTGATGCGCTAGCCATTCCAGGAACCTGATTAGAGAAATCTGCTTCGCAGTGGATCTCGTGGCTTTCCAAAAAGTGCTTAATAGAGGCACGCTCGGTTTAATGACAGAGCGACCCTTCGCTGCTTTGTGCTGACAAATTCGTGGGTTATCGCCGCATATGTCGTCGATAGAACACCAAAATAGTGTGCCAAATTGGATGCCAGATTGTCCCCTTGTCCGAAGGAAGCAGAGCCTCCAGATGCGGGCACGCTGGACTCTGCTCAATGCTGATAAAGCTTCGGAGCCCGCACATTGTGCGGAGGATGCGGCAGCATCGTGGGCGCGAACAGACCAGTTTCTGCTAAAATGCCCCATTTGTAGCCTGCCCATCCCCTTCCCCCCTCTTTTTTATTGTGCTCTCGGGCAGGACGATCTGATCTGGCCCTACGTGCTCATAAGCTCATACCAGCTCGGCGTTGCCAGCGTCGACCAGAGATTTCGCGTCGGACCATCGCAGGATGAGGATATCTCCGTTCTTGCCATCCAAACTGCCATCCTCGTCTGTGCCTTTCCCCACGACCAGGCAGTCCCTCAGCAGGCGGATGAACACTGCCGTGTCGAGGTCTGGCGTATCGATCATGCTGATATTCCCGGCGGTGTCATTGAGGTTCTGCAGATTCGGTGGAAATGAGGACAAGAACGAGGAGAGATAGTGGTTATGGAGCATGGCCTGGTGGCGAGTCGCGTAGGCGAGTTCCGTCTCGGAGAGGCGCGCGCGCATTGTGGGCGTGGAGAGGTAGTGTAGAGTGTGCTTGTCAATCTGTGGTTGTAACATGAAAGGTCAGCCTCTCGTCGCGCTCCCTTTCTCTCTGAAGCCACGAGGGGGCCGGCCGGCCTCGAGCTGCAAGTGGAGGTAAGGATCTCAGACCTACCTTTGCTATTCTCGCGCGCACGTAGCTGCGCACGATGTATTTGTACCGCTCCAGTTCGGTCTGTATCACGATCAAGGCAAAGTTGGTCTTTGGGTCCATGTCGCCGGTCATGTCCTCGACCTTTTCGATCTGAGCCTTAATGCGCTGGTTGATACGCTCGAAAAGTCCATCTGCTGGCCACCTACGGCAAATCCCAAAGCGTTCAGTCAGCCTCTACGCTAGTCTCGTACAATTTTGGCGAAGGAGACAAAGGAAGGAAGAAAAAAAGGCAGGAGGAGGGAGAGGATGCGCACTCTAAAAGCTCCGGAGCGCATCGCTCAGCAACCCAAGCACGCGTGAGGGCCTGCAAGTCGCGGATCTCGTGGGGTACCGTGTCGAAGCTGGGGTCGACCTCACGAAGAATGTCATCGATATCCATGGCGGCCGCTGTCTCCAAACTTGGACAGTCAGAAGGCCCCTATGCTTGTACAGATGCGCAGCGATGACAATTGCAGAGAGGAGGAGTTGCTTTTTCTTTTCAAGGCGAGGTGATGGCCGTCTGAAATTCAAAAATGAACATTTGGGCGCGTCGCGATTACTCCAACGACGAAAAGGTGAGGGGTTGTGGGGCCCTGTCTCTGAGCAGGGGCTGGCCCTGGCAAGCTGGCACCGGCGCCCTAGGCCTGCATGACGGCTGTACTAGGATGTACTATTAGAGCGCACTTGGGTAAGTAATTGTCGGGTTACATCCATACTAATGAGGTATTGGCATACTTAGATACTTACTTAACCCAGATACCCACTAAGCACTTACTTCAAGTATAAGTAATTTTGCTGTGGTGCTGCGCCTCCATACTTGCTATTCGAGTTCGTCGATGTGATAGTCAGTATGAAGTACTTACACATATATTCTATAAGGTTTTTTTTATTTCCTAGTGTAAAACTAAAGACCCGGTCTAATGCTCAGCACTTTGCTCGTCCTATGATGTGCCTTGTAGACTTACAGCCCTCATAATTATTGACCATGTGTTCGAAGTCTTCATTGTATTTCTCGTAATATATAGCCTTGGGATACAATCGCAAAATAGAGTCTCTCGACTTTATAGCAGGAATCAGAGAAGTGTGAAATCCAGGAATGGAAGTATTCACACTGGGACACAGCCATCTGTCCGGGCCACCTTCCACCGTCCATCTCTCGTAACTCATACTCAAGTTAATTAGATCAAGCACCGAGTTATTCACCCTAGTCTGAGCACCCTACCTATTAAGGAGGTAAACGAGTCGTATATGAAGATATATTGAGTCATCATTTCTTTCACTTGGACAGTAATGTGTACATACTTTAAAGTCACTATGATCGGTCTAAGCTGGTTGGCTTCCGACCCACAGCCAACTACGTGGCACTAGAAGTGATTTTTGGTCAAGAAACAGGAAGAAATTGAGAAAAAGCTAGAGACAAGAGATATTAGGGTGCGTACCATTATATATAAGTATTGCCGATATTGACTCAATCTCTCCTTTCGAGAGAATTCAGGTCCGAAGCTTTTTTTTTTTCTTTTTTTCCCGACTCGTATCTAAATCTGAGGATATTTACAGTACAGAATCTCTGCTACAGTAATTATTCTTTCGAATCCAAAGACCATACATCTGTGCCAAGGCAAGATTTTCCATACGAGGCTCACCATGGGTACGACGTCTACATCGATCATCTGGTGGCCATACGTGACCTCTGTTTATTATACAGAGCGCACGAGAGCACCAGTCTCAACAGCCCGCTCCTGGACCACCGTCCGGGGGACCTCTTCGCCGTCCCCAACCAAAGCCTCTTCCATCTCAGGTCCCTCCTCCTTCACTTCCTCACACGTTCCATCATCGTCTTCTTCCCTGGCGACCACCCATGCTTCCCTTAGCCAGACGACGCCCCCTTCGAGCTCCAGTTCGATGCCGCCCCAAGCTACCACAACCGCAGTCGACCAGCAGCAGCCCGGCCCAAAGCTCAGCAAGATGGAGATGATCTGGATAGGTGCGACAGTAGGCTTTGTGGTAATGTAAGTCTCCTCTACTTACTTTCAACTCCTCTTTCCTTTGAAGCTCAACTGACCATATAATTTGTGTGCTTAAGAGTTGTGGTCTTCCTGGTGATCTTTTGGATCTTCATCCGCCGCCGCTCTCGTCGAACACAAGTCCCAAACGTGGCCCAGAATCCAACCATATGGGCCAGGCCCTTCAGACCTTTCAGCCAGGGCCCGAGCCAGAGAGCACCCAGGTTGTGGGCCGACTTCCCCATCTCTGAGCCCCGGCGCCCAGGGCCGTCATCTCGGGCGCTTCCCCCCTGGGGCGTGAACGGGGATTACCGCAAGACACCCATCATCACCACTCAGCCTGCCCGGCGCCAGCAAGAAGTCGTCGACATCAGCTTTGCAGGTGCCGGTGTTGACCACATACAGACGCAGATGGTCCAGAATCTGCCCGCCGACGTGGGCTTTTACTCTGGCGAGGCGATCGACCATGTGCAGCAGCAGCAGCAGCAGCAGCAGCAGCAGCAGAATGAGCATCCCCAGCCCCGGCCCCGGCCCGCCAGCGGAAACAGAGGCTATGACCTCTTCATTGGAGCGAGGCACCAACTCCAGCTCAACGCGGCCCTGACCATGTTTCACCGAGCGAGACTGGAACTTGGGGAACACGCCGCGGCGCAAGATCCTCCTCCACGGTCCCCCACGCCCTCTGATCATGGGAGCCTGGAGGGAAGCGCCAGTCTGCGGCGCTTCAAGAGCATTCGGCGGTACGTCTGCAGCTATGGGCCACAGACTTCCAGCGGCCCACCGCAGAGCCGGAGTACGTCTTCGGTCACCGCAGGAGACCAAGACAATATTGCTGCCGCCGAGAACAGCGACGGGTTGTCTTCGCGCCCCTGGGACTCGTCCGATTATGCGGGCAGCATCAGCTCGCTGACCGATGTCGCACCTGCGTCGGCGATGGTGGCTGTCCGGAAGAACGCCATGTCTGCTATTATTATTAACATCGGCGGTCGATCATCGACGCAGCATTGACAAGTCTCGGTGCCTAAGCAATCAAGTCGTCTGGCGTCATGGCCATGAAAGGGGTAGGAAATCTGTCTTTATTTTTTGTGGTGTTGGTGGATCTGCATTTTCTTGACTAGTCGTTCGTTTCTCCATTCCTTGCATTGCTGGAGCAAGTAGGGGTTTCGGGCAATCAGGATCGGGGTGGAATTAGCGTCATGATGTTCTGGTATTCAAATGGTCGAGATAAGTTTATCCGATTTTCGGAACGGTGTCATTGAGGTAACATGATTAGTGGTTCTGGGTTGGAAAGATGCCAGTGATGTTTATGCTTGGAATTTTACCTGCAGGACAAGAATTATTCTTTTATTCATAAGAGAAAGGATAAGATTCATGAAATTCTTGTTCAGTATGAAACCTCAAGTCCCATGTCTACTTTACTCATCAGTTGCGGATATGTTCAAACCCAAAAATATAGTATATGCGGTTCTTTAATGACTTCAATATCCAACCTTCTGTGTGAGCAACTTCTTATCCATTAAGTCTTTGCAATGGACTAAATTCTCTGCGAGTCGGGCCACTCTGCGCGCATGTACTGGTTAGGCCACTTGACCTCTACCCCGAGGTGTCGAGCCGTTCTCAACACAAACTCGGGCTCCCTGAGGAACTGCCTCGCGATGATGACCACGTCCGCCTTGGACTTATCCTCATGCACCTCCAACGAGGAGCCCTGCGGGTTCTCCAAGTTGCCCTTCTCCGGGTCCTCGCCCACGACATACGAGCAGGTATTCTGCACAATATCCTGGGCCATCTCGGCATTGGTGATCATGCCCACAGCACCAATGAGCATCTTGTCCTTGCCAGCCTTCTTGAGGCTGGCTCGGATCTCGCCGGCTAGGTTGACCTGGTAGTACGGGTAGATCTGGATCTTCTGCTCGACGGCATTGCCGCCAGACGAGACGTCCAGGAGGTCCACGCCCAGGTCGGGGAGCAGGTGGGCTAGTTGGATGGTCTGGGGCAGATCCCAGGTCTCCTTGCCAGTCCACTCCATCCACTCGGTGGCTGAGACTCGGACGAAGAGGGGCATCGTATCTGGAATAACGACCCGGACGGCCTTGATGATCTCGATCAGGAAACGAATGCGGTTCTCAAAGCTGCCGCCATACTCATCGGTCCGTTGCTGGAAAAAAAAGGAGATTTATTAGTAAACGCTCACAACCAACAGCATCAAAATTAAACAATGATAAAAAATAAAATAGATAAAAAAAAAAAAGTACTCACATTACTAAGAGGCGACATGAACGCGGTCTGAAGATAGCCATGAGCCCCATGAATCTCAATCACATCAAACCCGGCCTCAACAGCCCTCTTGGCCGCAGCCCCAAATGCCTCCACCGTCTCCCGGATCTGCTCGACCGTCATCTCCTTCACCTGCGGAAACGTATGCGAGAAGGGAATCGCGCTGGGCCCCCAAACATTGTCGGGCCAGCCGCCCACCTCCTCACCCGCGAGGTGAGGTTCGCCCCTCTGGCGGTGCCACGGCGCCAGTGTGCTCGCCTTGCGCCCCGCATGGCCCAGCTGGATGCCGACCTTGTGGCCCTGCGAGTGGATAAGGTCCGTGATACGCCGCAGCGGTGCAATCTGGCTGTCCTTCCACAGGCCCGAGTCCTCGGGCGAGATGCGCCCGTTCGGCAGGACCGCCGTGGCTTCGACGAAGGTGAGGGCGGCGCCGCGGGCGCTCAGGGTGCCCAGGTGCGCGAGGTGCCAGTCAGTCAGGTGGCCGTCATCGGCAGAGTACTGGCACATGGGGGACACCACGAAACGGTTGACAAGGGTAATGCTGCGGATGGTGAGAGGCTGGAAGAGGGTAGGGATCTTGTGCGGGTCCTCTGGGTCAAGGGCCGTGGCTGTTCCCGCAGGAGGGTCTTGAGCGGGTGTGTAGAAGGGGACGCCCTGCGCAGGCTTGCTTGCGGTTAGTTTGGTGAGAGAAGTACTCATGTTGTTGATGCTGGGGAAAGAATGATGTAGTAATCTGTTGACTATGTGAATGGTCTCTTGGTGTGGTGTGATGCACCAAAGGGTAAAAGACGGGTGCACGCTCGTTAGATTCAGGTATTCATTCCCTTCTCAGGCGTCCTTCTTATAAGATTGTTGAGCATACAATATCTAGACACAGCAGAAATCGCCTCACAGAGACACTTGCTTCGTCACGTCGTCTGTGATGTAACCAGGAGCTTAGTAATGACCATGCATTAAGGCGTCTGGCTGCTTGTATTAGTGAGCGGGTAGGCGGGAGGTTTTCCCGCTCCTATTGTCTTACTACGACACCTGTTGTTCGTCGTGACTGTCAATGATATTCCGACCTTCCTAATGTCGCTCAAGATGCATCTGAAGGGTTGATTGCAACCTAAGTAGGTCTGATTGAAAGTAGGCTTGTCCCAGGCGAGGCGAAATCTTGATTAGATTTCAATTACAGAGCCTACCGTCAATACTTGCTCTGTTTTTCCTTTCTTTCTTTCTTCGTTGTTTCTTTCTTCTTTATCTCTCTCTTTATATCAGGAAGAAATCTTCCGGTGGAATTACTTGCCATGCACACGTCTCATCGCTAGGAAGTATCATGTTTACTTGCCAGCCAAAAGTGCCAGCCTTTTCACTCTCCTTATCTCAGAGCTCTGAATAGGCCGGCAGAACCTTGGGAACTCTTTATCATCATAAGATCGACAACATGGGTTTCACAGTCTCTCCTTTTATCTGTGGTCCATGATTCAGGTCAGCGTGGATGTGTTCATCTCATTATTGAAGCCCACAATTTTCGTGGCTCGGCTGGAGAACGCATTGGCAGGCATTACGTGCTCAAGTACGGCACGGATTGAGATGGACTTGTGCAGGAGAGTCGACCAGGAAAGGGAGGGGTATGAAAGCACTTGTCAAGATCGTGTTGTCTTTGGCAATTGGTCCTCGCGGCTCGGTGTTGCGTATGATTCATCATGAGACAAGTATCGCGGAAACCTCGATATCGTCAATACTTACTTAACCAAGGCTAAAGCTAAATGCGTAACTACAGAACTACTTCCAGACAGATAGTCTCAGAGAAACGCCTTGGACAAGCGTCTGATAGGTTGGTTTTCAGAGGCAGGGTAATGCATGTTATTCATTTTATGAAGGGCCCAGCATCCTCAAGCTATGCTAGAAGAGCAACTACCGAAGGAATTCATACCATGGTACATAAACCAGTTGGTGAATCTAATATGCGGTGTACTGGTTCCTGAGTCGTGCTCAGACTTTTGCCAATCTCGCGTGTTCCTCTGGCTGTCCTCGCTGCAAGGATCGGGTTTATGAAGCACATGCACGGCCCTAAGAACAAGCAGTGGGGGATATACTTTTAGTACGCACCAACATAACCCACTTCTCCACGATGATTGACCATACGTTTCGGCCTGCGACACATCTCCAATGATCTTCAATCAGATGCGGTGTAACATCGCACAATCTCATGTAAGCAGAGATCATCCACTATGCACTTATGCTTGCGCCAGCGAGAGCCGGAATAAAATGGAGACAAGGTATGCGAATGCGACAGCCAAAAGGAGTGACCATTCCCAGTAACCAGGAATGCATAAATGGTCTAAGTATATAGCTGTCAGATGCCAGTCTCTCCACAAAAGGGCCTCGCTCTTGTACAATGATTCCCATTGTATCTTCTAGTTGCTGTTCGAGCCTCTCTGCTGATTGCCCTTCGTAGACTCTCCCACTTTCCGGTCAACCTCCTCCTCCTCCTCCTCCTCCTCCTCAGGGGCACACCCGGCAATTTTGGCGGCGCCCGGATGCCAACCTGCATTTCCCCCCGTTTCAAGTGCCCCGACTATAGCGGAGCGTAGCACCACAAACCCAGAACGGTAACGAATCGCGACATGACGTTTGACTGGAAATTTAAGATTCGTTCGTGACATGGATCAAATATCCCTAAGCGAGGATTGAAACGATGCGATTTGCGAAGACCCTGCCATGTGGCCGGGCACTAAGCCGGTGGAGCAATGAAGGAAGAAAAAAGATCTCGAAGCTTGGTTAGATACCTAGATTATGTTTGCACCCCCCTCCCCTTTTCTTCGCTTCAGTCTGGTTGAAGAGTTCGTGGCTTGTGGATATGAATCTCGACGATCCTTCTTCTTTCACGAGAGCTAAAACTCCCTCAGCCCTGAAGCCCGCCTACTGGGTCACCTCCTGCGGATCATTGCAACGGTTGAAGGGTGGGGCCCAACACATCAGGTCGAGAAACAAAAGATCTGATGGCCCAGCCTTCCCCTCAAGGGACGTCTAGTTCGTAGTTCTACGTAAACCTTACCATGAACTTTGAATGTGCACTTGCTGGCCAGGCTGCCCTTTTTTCTTAAGCCCAAATTCCTCCGGCAGAAGATTTCCGTTGTGATTAGGCCGGTTCCAAGTTATATTTCTCAAGCTCTGGCTGCTTTCGGTTCCCTTCGGTCGGGCGTGGACGCCAATCAATTATCAGTCGACGAAAACAATTGCAATAAAAACAGAAGACGGGCGCGCGAATTGCATATATGTCAATCATGACTGGATCTTTGTTTGCGTCCATAGGGACGGTCGACAACCTCGATGATCCAACGCCATTTTTCAACCATCCGGCGGCCATGTATGGGGTTGCTATTGGATGCTTAGTATGCTTTCTTCTTTTTTTTCTTCTGAAACTCACCTTTTGGACCCAGGGTTTGGGCGTGGCGGCAATGCTGACCCATTTTCTAGGCACTCATGACAATCTGTACAGGTCTTCGATTATACGTCAGATTTTTCGTGACATGCTGTCCTGGGATAGATGACGCTTTCATTATAATGCTTTTTGTATGTCAAATGGTCGCATCTACTCTGTTGGGCACATCAACTAAGTAATTATTTGCGACTTGCTGACCGAAATGAACAGCTATCAACGTGGATATCGACCGTTGGCTCACTTGTTTGTAAGTTTCCCTCGCCCATGGTCTCTGGCCTTCCACGCAATACTTACTGACTGCTACTGAAGTGGTTAATGTCGGACTGGGCAAACATCTCGTGCTACTCGGTGACGATGGTATTAAGAGATTTAGCCAGGTATTCTGGTGGTCGAATGGCACATACAATATGTATGTTGGTCCTGCCCCCCCCCCCCTCGTACTCGTGCAATAACGAAACATTGTATCCCCCAATCCCATCACATCTCTAGCAGCATCTAGTCTAAATGGATACCTCCCCGGCGCTTATGCTGACCAACAACAAAATAATTAGGGCTCTCGCATTCGTTAAATTGTCTCTGCTCACACAATACCTCCGGCTGTTCCAAGAGCACGCTCATCTGGCGCTGATGGACAGACGTAGGTCCCTCACCATCGGCCTCATCATATTGGCCTCGCTCTGGGGGCTTACTTACAGTTTCCTGGCCTGGGTGCCATGCATTCCCATCTCGGGGCTCTGGGACTCGACCGAGACTGCTGTGCGGTACGCATACGGGTCACAAGATATCAATGTGTTTGTGGGAACATATATCTCGCATGCAACTCTGAACATGGCTCTGGACATTGCTGTGCTCTCGATTCCCGTGTCCACATGGGGCATGGGAAAGGAGGAAGGAGTGGACAAGAAATCACGCATGGCACTTATTGGACTCTATGCGGTTGGGGCAGTGTAAGTTGTCACTTATTCCGATCCAGTTGACAGCGGGAGATGGGGCCCGAAAAAATCTTTGCTGACAAGGTCCTCTAGAGTCCTGGTATGCTCCGTCGTCCGTTTCGCCGTCGTCGTCGACAACAGAGCCTCCACGAAACCCGAGTTCGACCCGAGCTGGTACGGAGCCACGTCGATCGGCCTGTCCATCATCGAGATCAACGTCGCGACGATTGTGGCTGCACTACCGGTCTTCTGGCCACACCTACGGAACAACCTCGATAAGATCCTCATCACACGAGAGGTGGAAATCAGGGTGACGGGCGGCTCGGGCTTCGACCAACTCGACAACGACGACAACGGAACGTTGAATCGAAAGACACAGTGGCCGACGAATTTCACCAAGACCCCCTCGGCTACGACAGAGGTGGTTGCTTTGGGGAGCCTCAAGTCGAATAAAGGCAGCAGTCACGGTACAGACAATGATCAGAAGAGCGATTTCGATATGAGAGGATCAGACGGCAGAGCAGCGAACAAGAAGTCTCATACTAGGCTCAAGAGCTCTCTCAGCGTGTCCAGCATGAGCAAGGAGATTCTCATTAAGAAGCCTTGACCTTTGTATTTCTTCTTCTACTGTTGCACCGCTGTTCATCACATGGCAGGGAGGCGTAATGGTCATGCTCCACACTCAAGCATGCGAAGGCTGGCCATTTGGATCAGGGCCAAAGCTTGAATAGGGGCGATATGAGACGCAGACCCAGTATCAAGTGTTTTATTCTTGATAGTTCATCCAGTCTCTACATACTGTGTAATAGCCAATCTTCATACTGCCAATACATTTAACTTTCTTAAGTATCCTTCTCGCTGATCTAGGCAGATCAAGACGGTGTTCGCTGGCTTATAAGACACACCACCACATCACAGTAAAAGTGCAGGCTCTATCAACTGCAACTAATCACCAGCTTCTTTAGGTCTTGCAGCCTGCTTTCTGATAATATGGATAGAAGCTTTATGATTCTATTGAAGATCTAGCATTTATGCCGAGCCTAGGGGAATACTATCAGATTGCCCAATTGGGCCGCTGTGGGTCTAAGCGTATAAGTCCATTGGCCCATCCGGAGCTGACAAGGAGTAGGTTCTCCAACACAATAGTAAGAGGATCGATCCTTAATGGTATCGCCATATATATTTCAGACGGAAGTACGGGCTAGATGTGACGAGCGAGTTTGCTGTCATGTTCGATAAAATCTGAGTTTCAAGACTAAGCTTTCAAGCGGCCTCAAGATGAGAAAATGGATTACGGAGCAGCAACATGGATTCTGTCGATCAATCATGATTGGTCACTGAGTGGATTCTCTGGGAAGGGAAACCTTCTGAGCTCAAGAGTTTTTTCTGGAAAACATCTTGCCATGCTCTTGCTGCAGTTGATTACCTAGGTAATATTGGGCCTAAACTACCCGATCATATCTATCCGCAATACACAGAGTATTCTCTTGCTCAAAAACAGAGTCTGTACGACAGAGGGCAAGCACCAAGGTAGACAGACCTATGTATTCAACGTCGTCTAGAACCGCCCAAGAGGTGAAAATGGCCAGCGAAAGCAACACAACATACGTCAGAATCAGAATCTTCGAATTGAATTGACGCGAAGATCGCTTGACCTCGCAGGAATGCTAGCACATATGATCAAATGCGCAGATGGCCCTGCAGATGCCAGCCACTCATCTGCCAAGGTCTGCGTCCGACCGAGATCTAGAGTAGACGGACATACAGTAGTGAATAAGAACAGCCCTCAAGGGAGTAGGTATTTATTTCAGGGGTTTCTGCTTGTCATTAGTTTTTCTGGGTACTTACCTATTGGAGACCGCCGTCATAATGCTAGGTGCGCCATCTAGAAGAGGGAAGAGGTCGTATCTCAGAAGGGTAAGCAGCATGGCACCCTACTGCAAGGTAACGTGCTGCTATTGATCAGTCATGAGACTGAGCAATGTGATGAGCGCCGATGGGGTTTGAATTAGCTTCAAGAGACCACTCGAGGGGTTGGTTCAGCCTCATCTCGCTCCGAATGTTTCCTTGGCAGCCCGATAGCCACTGGGGTTTGTGATGTTGCCTCCCGAAGCTTTCCCCATGAAAAAAAATTAGCTTGGACTGTTGCAACCATGTAATAGCTCAATAATAAGTCATGTAAGATTAGTAGCGCAGCCTTGGCCTTCTGTCGTTCACATTTCCTGCAGGTGAGAATTAAGGTTGATGCTTGACAGGAGGGGTTTGACAAGGAGGGTCCGACGTGAGGGCACAGCACAACGAACCACCTCAGGCTGAACGATTCGGAGAAGTCATCGCCACACCAATTGAATGACCTTGGCCACACATGGCGATTCCTCGCTGTGTGTACCGAATGTAGCCCATGGCCGACGAAGGAAGACCGACTTCCGGGGCTAAGTCAGACAAGTGTTGTTTTAACTACTTGAAGTATTTTCACGATTTTGTATAGCAATTATGATCTTCCTATGGAGGAAGTTGTGAAAGAAAAGCATGGATACCAAGGAATCTGTGCTCTGTGCATTACGAATTCCCTCATAAAATACTTATACAATGCGCATCGTCGGAGTGATGATACTTCTCGTATGTGAGCCAAATATTGATGCTCACGAATCTCTAGGCATACTCACAGGCTCAAGCTTGTCTTCTGGGACTGAGCACTGCTTGGTGTTCTCACTATCTTACGAGGATCTTGGGGAAAGCAAATCACATTGATCTTTCCGACCATGCTCTATGAAGTAAAGAGGAGCAGGGCTATGCAAGTTATTGGCATCAACACCTTGCAGGAGGGCAACAATGACCAACTTCCGGGAGCATTTTCAGGCCGCTTTGATACTATCACGCGTAAGACCTACATATGGCTAGGGTTATAGCCTATTGGCAAGCTCCTGAGACCACCTACAAACCCTTTGAGGTGCACACCGGTCCGAAGTTAATGTGAGCAGCATACAAGCATCACGCGAGACCAGACCTCGTTGGTCTGCTGAATCAATAGCTAACTTTACATAGGGGGCAAGGACTGGGGTGGTGATATTGTGAGGTAATGAAAACAGAAACGTACTCGTGGAGCTACTTGGGGTTTTCTTTTTTTTGAAGGGGGGGGGGGGGACCAGCCTAGAACTTGACATAAGATTATATATAAATCATGAACTCGTTCCACCTCAAGTGCAGTGCAGGAGGTGTATCACGGAATCCAACCTAGGATCTTTATCCAGACGGAAGACAAATCCAAACTCTCCCAAAAAGCAACACCATACCAAAACAAGATGCACTTCACCTACCTAATCCTCTCCTTGCTCCCTCTCACGGCCCTGGCCACGATCGACGGCCACTGCTCCGGCACGGCGAGTGGCGACTACCTCAAGTACGGAATCTGTATCTCCACAGCCACCTGCAGTGACTACGACGGCTCCTACATCACCGGAGGCTGTCCTAATGATCCGAACAATATCAAGTGCTGCGTGGTCGGCCTCGACGGTTCGGCATCGACTGACCCTTGTGGCGGCGTTTCCTACTGCTCCTGGAATAATCTTGGCTGTGCTGGGTCCTATGTTCCTGGTCAGAACATTTTTTCTTCTTCTTCCCCTTCCCTCCATTTGCACGGTCCACCGACAAGTCGTTATCTTCATGTGCTGACAAAAGAAATATGTTCAGGTTATTGCCCTGGCGGGAAGACCTATGAGTGTTGCTACGACTGAGGGGTGGTGTGCTTATCCTACACAGTCAGGCCACAGCTTGAAGAACAGAATGTGGATCGAGTATTCGAGCTGATGGGAGAGGGAAATAGATGAATTCACCATAAAATACTATCGCAAACTTCTGTTTCTCTGCATGACGATCCGTGAAGTTGTCTGCTGCTACCTAAAGCTAAATAGGTATATGAAGCTCATCCCGGTTTAAAATCGTTCTACTCAAGCCTAATGAAAGCATCATTACTTCTCTAACCCACCTTCAGCAAATGCTGCGCATTTTTATACGCAATCATGGCAAACTGCTCTTCATCCACCAGCCCACTCTCCTGCAGCTTCTGCATAAAAGCCAAGCCCTCCTCGTTCGTGGAAAAGGGGTAATCCACACTATACAGTATGTGATCGATCTTGGTATTCCTTAAAATAGTCGCCAACGGGTCCAGACTCCAGACGCCACTCGTAGTAATCCAGATATTCTCACCATACACGGTCTTGAAGCTCCTCCGGCGGTCCTTGAAGCCACCGAGCTTCTCGGCCCAGGCCACACGGTCGAGGAACACGGGCAGGGACGAGCCAAAGTGGCCCACGATCAGCTTGAGCCGCGGGAACCTGTCAAACACCCCCGCGGCGAAGAGGCGCAGCACGTGCGTGGCGACCTCGGCGTGCCAGCCGTACCCGAACGTCCCTAGTATGTTGCCATCCAAAGGCGAGAAGCTGCCTGTGTACAGGACATCCTGCATAGCCTGGTGCGGCCCCTCCGGGTGCAGGTAGATGGGGACGTCGAGCGCCTCGGCCGTGGCCCAGAGGTCGTTGTATGCGGGGCCATCGTAGAAGGTTCCGTCGGCGTGGTTTCCGATCAGGGCCCCGACGAAGCCCAGCTCCCGCACACACCGCGTCAACTCGGCGGCGATGACCTCAGGCGTAGCCATCGGCAGGGCGGTGAAACCGGAGAAGCGGTCTGGGTGTGCCTTGCATGCCTCGGCGAGCTTGTCATTGACTGCGCTCGCCTGCTGCGGCGTGAGGATCATGGGGAGGTGGGAGACGACCTGCCGGGCGACGTTGTTGTCATCCATGCTTTGCAGCCGGAGAGGGCCGAGATCCGGGAGGCGGTGGAGGACCTCGGGGAAGAGGTTGTCCACTATGCCCTCTAAGCCGGGTGCTTGCTTGGTATAGGACGTTGTGTGGGCAAAGTGCTCCTCAAGGGTGATGAAGGGTGGCGACATTTTTCATAAAAGCGCGAGGACACAATTGGGGCGAGGGAAGTAGACGATGGCTCGTATTGCCGTTTGTTAGCGATCAACAATATATAGAAAGGAAGAATGTGTGTGTGTGTGTGATGAGAATTGGATGACCAGAGTGGCCACCATCATTACCTTCCGCTTCGTCCTTTTTATATTATATCCACTCCTCATAGCAAGCAATACACATCCCATCTTTATTTTTGGGATGTGTATTAGCATGGGATGTGTATTAGCAATGAGCAATAAGCATGACGGTGCTCGCGGCTTCGGTATTTCTCGGCAGGTCATCGGTCCATCGGTCAACGCATGCGGCCGAGACAGCTCAAGACGCGGATGGCAGAGTGCAACCGGAGCTCTAGCCCGCCGAACAAAAAGGGTCTCTTACTGTGGTATACTTCCGAAGGGAAAAGTGTTGTCTTTGATCGACTGGTCCTGACTTAATCTCGGAGGTACGGCACAGCAGTGAGGAGAACCTGGCCGATAACTTCAATAAGCTTGTCATCATTGGCCACGAGAGTTGGTGCTTTGATGGGTCGCGGGGAAGAAGATTGGGGTTGGTTTATTTCCGTTAGGAGAAGGGGTGGGGGGGGGGGGGAGAAGAAAACCAAAGAAAGGAGAAAAAAAGTCGAGAGAAATGCATGCCAACCTCCAAGAATAGCATTGACTTGAAAGTAACAACAGTAGTACATGGTTGACTGCACGACACTTCAGGGGTCCGAGGCTGTTGGCGCTCCTCGCAAACGTCGCCCTGGTTTGTCTTCTGCAGAACGGAGCGCCGTGAACATAAACCGCGCGGTAATGACCACCGCCATGCATGAATCTCAAAAGCCGAAGGCCGTCCAGCGAGAAGTCGCTGAAGAGGATATCGTCACGGGAAGAAAGAACATCAAGGGCATCATACTGCGACCACAACCATCGAATGATCCAAACGAGCCGCTGGTAAGCTTACCGTTACCGCCAACCCCCCCCCCCTTCCTTTGCACTCGCCTGCACCTTGTGTGTGCATGCATGCTGGTTACTCAGGAACAATCTGACCATCATGACAGAATTGGTCGCAATGGGACAAGTATACAACGTATCTGGTGATCTGCTGGTTCACGTTTCTGGCGTTCATGAACTCGTCTGCGTTCACGGTAGCCGTACAGGCGATCATCAAGCAGTTTAAGAAGAGCTCGACTGAGGCGAGTTACTTGAGTAGGCCCCGGGCCCCCCCCTTCCACCCGCTCTCCGGCTGGCCATTGCTGACGACAAGGCAACAGCATCACTGCAGGTACTCTTCATGGGTTTTGGCGCCCTGGTATGGATGCCACTGATCCGCATTATCGGGAAGAGGCCAGGCTACCTCGCCAGCCTGGTCTTCCTCTGCGTGACCAACATATGGGGATTCTACTCGACAACATATGGGAGCCTCCTGGCCTCGCGCATTGTCGGCGGGTTTCTCACAGCGGCTGCAGATGCACCGGTCCCTAGTGTCGTTGCTGAACTGTTCTTCTTTCACGAGCGAGGTCATGGGATGATGTTCTTCTCCCTGGCCCTCTCCTGCGGCGCCTTTCTAGGGCCCTTGTTCAATGCGTATATCACGCAGTATCTTGGTTGGAAGTGGACGTGCGGTGTGATGGCTATTGTCTCGGGCGCAACATTTTTTGTGGCCTTATTTCTCCTCAAGGAGAGTGCCTACGTCGTTGGGCCAGAGGGCCGGGACCTCGAGAAGCCTGCGTCTGCGTACGCGCCAAGGAGAAGCTGGCTTGCCTCCCTGGGCTTCACAATTGGCTACAACCAGCACGCCTCTTTCTTCGGCTGGGTGGCACGAACCGTTTTGTTGGTCGCGTATCCACCGGTCCTGATTGCTGGCCTCATATGCGGCCTTTTTATCGGATGGTAAGTTGCTGTGGTAGTATCCGCCGTCTCTGTTGCTGTACCCGCTGACCCTCAACGGATAGCAACATCGCTGTGCAGCTTGTAGCCTCGCAAACCTTTACAGCTGCACCATGGAACTGGACCCTGCACAGTGTCGGGCTGCTGGCCATCTCTGGCTTCATCGGGTCTCTCCTCTCCTTCTTCGCCGGCGGTCGACTCATCGACCTGATCGCCACGCGGATGACGGCACGACGAGGCGAGCATCCTGAGCCAGAGTTTCGACTGCCCGCCATGATCATCCCAGCAGTTGTGGGTCCCATGGGCATGTTGCTGTACGGACTGGTCATTGCGGCCCAGGACAGCTGGGGTGGAGCTGCTATCGGGTATGGCATGGAAGGCTTCGGCGCGACGGCGGCTGCCAACATCATCATCACCTATGCCGTCGATGCATACCGACCTGTGAGTTCTTTCTCCCGTGGTTTCGTGGTGGTGTCGGAGTGTGTGCTGATTGCTCCTCTCACACAAATAGATTGCGGGCGAGACAATTGTCATCGTTTTCATCATCCGCAATGTGATTGCCTGTTTGATATCGACGTACATCTCCGTGTGGATCAAGCAGCAAGGCGTGAAACACGCTTTTGGAGAGCTCGTCGGGGTCGCATATATCATCCTGTCGCTTTCTCTGGTGCTGTTCATCTTCGGGAGGAGGATCAGAGCCTTCACGGGGCGCTTTGGGCCCATGGCGAGCGTTGCGTTCCACTGATGCGGATCTCCAGCTCCAAAGTTTAAGCTACCTGTCTGCCTGTCGTGCATTATCCAGCCCTCTCTGTCGTGCAGGAACCCACTCCTGCATACATCTTGCCCTTTATCTCAGGAATTATCACCGGCCCTGCCGCTGGATGTGCCCTGTCTCGATACTTCTGGTCTTGTGCGCCTTGTTGTGTCCGGCTCATCGAAGGGCTAGGAACTTTCCTGTGTGCCATATTGACAAATTGTTCTCCCCTCCAAAAGCGCAACTTGAAGCAACAGCCAGCCATCACTGCATCCGGAGCAGAGACGATCCAGGGGGAGCGTGCTTGAGCGTGCATTAACCCTTTTTTCCCCCTTAACCCCGTGACCCTTCATCAGTAGCCACGACGTGAAGGAGAGTCCGCACGAGAAGCTGTCATCTAGACCGAAACACGTCAACCGATAGCAAGTAAACTGCCAAACAAACAAACCTGGGAGAGGACTGCTGCGACACTGTGGGCCACGCAATGCGGCGGAAGCGGCAATTGTGATCGACGACCATTGCAACGACAGTGTTCTGTTCTAAATCCGAACCCGCGGTGGATCATCGACTGACAGACAATCAGCCGTTTGGGGGGGGGGGGACTGTCGGTGTCTGCTCTGACTGGGGACTTGGGCTGACTTCTTTTTTTGATGGGTCGTTTTGTCAATGTTCGGATCGTCTGACACACCACATGCTACAGCGGTGCTCCTCAAAACGACAGTGCGTGGACGTTGCGGGTCGCGGCTAATGGTCAGTGGGTTGACCTCATCGTCTCTCCCCCACACGACGCCAAACTGCATGTAGCCACTCCAAGGGGGACGCTAATACTGCACTGCACTGCACTGCACTGTACGCGATACGCTGCAAGCTCTCCGTACTGCTGTGTACTTAGCTTAAAGCTCTCCCTTCTTTCTGCCTCGAAAGCATTCTGGACGAGCATCGCATCACAACACCAACTTTTCCACCAGTACCGTACCAGAGAACACCCAAAAGATACGCGCGAGATACATCTGCCGATTATTCCACGCAGCTGGACCAGAGTTTCATTTCCCTCCCCCTGTCCAGTTCTACGCAACGCGACTCTTTTCCCGTTTTCGCGACGACACACGGCTAATACTACCCAGCCCTTACGACATTGCGATCCAAGTAATATCGAAGCTACACCTCTTTACCCACTGGTTGGTTTCTTGACAGCTGCCTCCTCCAAGCAGTTGGTTGCAACCAGCCCAGTCACTTCGCTGCGTGCTTCATTTGAGGCTTACGAGGCTGCTGCCCGGCAAACTATCGAGGGAGCAGTCGCCGGCCCCCATCCCTTTTTCTTGGTACTAGACGGCAGTCGGAGAGAGGGAGAGCAAGAGAAGCACACATCACAGCCGACAAACTCCTCCCTATAGTGCGACGGCGCATTCCGCAGACCTCACACAAGGTCCTCCCCTCGATCGCATCAACATCCTATCTCTCCCACCCGCCCTGAGTGGGCCCGACAAACGACTGGTCCCACGGCGAAGTCGAACCCCCTTCGCGCTGCCGCCGCCACCGCGCATCAAGTTCCCCGCCCTTGAGACCAGCCCACCATGCCTTCCTCAAGGCGGCTGCGGCTGCTCTTTATAGGTGTCATTGCTGCCGTTGTCATGACCCTCGTCTATACATCCCAGCTCAGGGCATCAGAAGAGGTAGACAGCAGGACATTCAATGACTTCTGGAAGAAGACAAGAGAGGGGCTCGACAAAGCACACGGCGAGGGTGGGGCCCAGGCAGTGCCCAACGCAAACAAGGGTACAGGCAGCTCCACAAGTGAGGAGGAGGATGACAAGCAGCTGGCCAAGGACATGCGGGCACGGCTGGAGGCTGCTGAGCAGAAGGCAAAGGACTCAGCCAACGCCAAGGTGATGAAGCCTGAGAAGCCAGAGCAGGTCATTGGCGTGGGCAGCTCAGCAGGTGGCCAGAAGAAGCTGTCTGGGGACAAGGCTGGCGGGGATAGTGCTGGGAGCAAGGAGACGGAGGAGGACCACCAGGTTGAGACGACACTCAACGAGATCCTCAAGAAGTCTCCTGGTGAGACCGTCTGGCCACATACAGTCGAGACTGTATACTGACGAGGTGCACAGTGATCATCTTCTCCAAGACATATTGTCAATACTCCAAGAGGGCCAAGGCTGTCTTGCTTGACAAATACAACATCACCCCTGAGCCATATGTTGTTGAGCTCGACATACACCCCCTGGGCAAGCAGATACAGCAGAGCCTGGCCAAGATGACCAGCCGGACAACTGTACCCAACATCATCATCAATGGCATAAGCATCGGCGGCTCTGACGACATCCTTGCCATGGACCAGAAGGACGAGCTTGTGGACAAGATCCGAACACTTGGGTCTGTGGGAGGGAAGAGTGTTGAGGTCAACGACCGTGTCAAGGAGATATGAGGTAACCAACAGCAAACCTGTGGACAAGAATGATACCCCTGTGGAGAAGATTAATCCTGAATAAGTCAAGATGGGGAAAGCAACACACACACACACAAAAGTCTCTATGCTACTTCAATACTTGTCCTAACAACATGCACTTCTGCAATCATTTCTGGCTGTTGTGGCTCCAGGTTTCTCACCCTTCAATGATGATTGCAAACAACCCCGTCGAAATGAGATTCTTTTCTTCTTTTTTATTATTATGGCATCTATTTAATTGGCCCTGCAATGCCGACAATTTCAGAATTCTTCAGGCTTTTCTTTCTTTTTCTTCTTTCTTTCTTTCCTTTTCCTGTCTCTTTCCAGTGTGTTCTACAGATCTGGCTGGTGATCAGATTGACAAGTCAGGACCTAACCTTAACCCCCCGGGTGAGAATGCAGTTTTGTCACAGCAACCACATGACGACGGTCTAGGCACGAGACCGGGGAAGTGACCGGCACTGGCTGGAATACTATACTAGAAATAGGAGCTATGACAACAATGTTATTATACACGTGAGTACTCTGGGGTGTGTACATGGAACCATCTAGATCACTTTCAACAAGTGGCTCGCCCTTACTGAGGCTGTCGTTTGACTCCCCCTCTCTCTGTGAGCGGCTTATTGTCAACATTCAGTACAATGGCAGAATCAGGGAATTGCGCTGACTGAGCACCATCAAGGTTCCCTCTTATTCAACTGATTAGAAAAACACCAATCCCTGTGGTGATTCAGTCTCTAGTCTTTCAAGGCCAAGCTATGATTTGAAGAGGTCCACCGCTCAGAGTTAGCAGTGAAGGAGCCATCAAGGTGCTCGAAACAACCAACTTGACTGATTCACTGGCCACTTCCTGACCAAGGACCTCTCCTCCGATTATATGGTATGGCATTCCATCAACAACAAATGGAGATTACATTCAGAGCTATTCAACACACCAATACCAACCAGCCACTGCTCCCACCACCACCATCATCATCAACAACCATAGCCATCATCACCTTGCTGGGCTAATTAGAGCATCCATCACCTTGCCGGCCCCCTTCATTGATACTCTGTATTCCTTTGGAGGATTTACACTGTTTTCATCACCATGGCTCATACTGCTGCTGGTTACCGGGTCAGTCAAGACCTGCTTCTTGACATTGCTGAGCACTGCGACTTGAAGACACTGTCCAGTCTGATGCAGACGTGCAAAGTCAGTCAGAAAATCCCTCTGACGATGCCTTCTACAGTCTCTCTTGTTATGACAAGCACCTGTAGCCCATGGCTTGGTACCTTGCCATGAGAGGATACTGACAAGACACCGTTTAGTACGTCTACCTGTCTGTCAACTCCTACACGCACAGCATTGCCAAGGCCAAGATCGCCACCTACAAGAGCCCTCCTGCCGGCCTTGTGCTGACCTCCAGGGACGAGAAGCGATGCGTTATTCCCATGCGCAACTCCCTCCAGACCGTCCAGGAGCTTCAGCGCCGTGAGGACCGTATGGACTCGATCCTAGACCGCGGCGGGTTCATGCTCACCGACCACCCTGATACCCTGGGTCTGGGCTCCATCGAGTCGCTTGAGAAGTTCAAGGGCGGCTTGCGAGACGCGCTGTATGTCACGGACCAGCTCGCCGATCTCGCGGCGCATCCATCACTCGCCCAAGTTAGAGGCGTGGGCGACGCCAGAGCTCGGGCTTGGCAGACCATGAGCGACGGCACGACCGGCTTGGGCGACACCGGCATTAACACGCTCAACGCCTATAATGCCAGGCTCGCGCTGCACGTCCGCAAGATGCGCCAGCTCCGTCAGCTCCAGATCGATCTGCTGCGCTCGCTCCCCACCCGGGTCCTCTGCTGGCTGCTGACGCTCGCGGCAGGGGGGTCCAAGGGCTACGCACGGTACTGCATGCGGCTCCTCGAAAGCGACCCGGGCACGGGACATACCCGCGTAATGGCCTTTAAGGAGGTGCTGTTGCGTGGTGGCGGGTTCATCCTGTGGGGCTTTCTGAGGGGCAGGGGCCCTCTGCACTCGTTTGTCAAGGCGGCGATCTGGGCCTGCACGGAAGAGGTCATGTTCTTCGAGTGGAGCGGCGGATGGGGATGGGGCGCTCTGGAGGAGGAGGAGGCCAAGGCACCGGATGGTCTGCACATGACCATCATGGAAGCGCTGAGACAGCGATTTGTCGAGGCCAAGAGGGAGGAGATGGCAAAGAAAGAGAAGGAGGACGAGGACGAGGACGGAGAGGAGGAATGGGATGAGACGACCTGGGGTGTCAACGATACGCTGGAGGAAGTGCACCGCATTGTGGGTGAGGAGGTCGGATGCAAGAGCTGGAAGGGTTATGCTGCTGTCGAGCATGATATTAAGGGCTGAGCTCCTCTTGCCTCGATCAGCATCAAAGGCATCTCCTTGCATATACACACACAAACAAACAAACATACACGATACGACGGTTGGGCTGCAGCCTTCTGGTCGATCTCGGTTGTCCCCTAAGCCCTCACCCAACTTGAGGAGAGACATATCACCACAGCACGGCGTTGCATTATGAGCATTCGGTTCGCGATGAGTCGGTCGAAGTTGAGGCATACAGATAATCACGGTCGGGGCGAGACGATGTGAAATTTCTGGGTCGGTGATGTCCGAGCTTTTCCCTCTTTGCCCCTGTGTTCACACACAAGTATGGTTATTCGTGATTAGGAAAAGGGGATGGATGACGTGGTTCTAGCGGCAGGAGGATCTTCCCCTTCTAGAAGGCTACGGAAGCTGGCAAGCAGGACAAGGGCTCATTGGGCGGGCACAGACCGCCCCGGATCGCGCCGAACCTGGCTCATCATTCGGCCGATCATGTTCTGACAGTTCGCGATGACATTGACCTACCTGGGCCTGGCCAGGGGATGAGGGCCGCAGGAGGACAATGATGGCTAGACAGTACTTCTCTCTTCTTCTCCCCTGAGGAGTATGAATTAAACAGCACATGATCAACCTGTCCTCGTGAAAAAGAAGAAAAGGAATTATAAGACTGGGCGGTGTATTCCTGTCTGTCCGTCTGTCATCCTTCTAAAATAGTAGACGCCTCGGCGCCTCGGTAAATATCATGTACTATGATAAAAGTCAGAAAACAAAGAAGGAAAAGAAAAGAGAGAGAGAAAGAAAAAAAGGCTACCTTGTCGGAGAAATCCCGTCAGGACGGAAATTCAGGGGTTGTGCATCCAGCAGGGCCAAGGAATGGCGTTTCAAACAGAGCCTCGTCCCCCTGAGGATCCGGGGTAGACGCGGCTGTGCCCTCGACGAACCGGCGGGCGTGCTCGCTCTCCACTTGCGCCTTTCGGCAGGGCGCGCCCCGCCGAGGATTAATGAAGGGGGGGAGCTTGGGACGTTTCTTGTTTGCCGCGGGGCTCGATCTCGTAAAGCTGTGTTTCTTATGATGGTATTACGACTTCCGAGGATACTACATCGTCTGTCTGCCATCATTATCATTCATGTGTAAAAGCACACTAGTGGTATTCGGGAGTTAGGTTGAAGGGGGGAGGGGAGCAGGGCCGCAGGGCCGCAGGGGGGGGGGGAGGTATGGGATGACGGACATGATGTGTGTCGTACATCGTGGTGTGGATATCGTACGGAAGTTATTTTCTCCAGCTTGATTTGGTTGTGCTGCTAGTAAAGGGGAGGAGGAGAAGGGGTGGGTTTGTTTATGTTTGGTGTGTGTCACGCCTTGGTGTTTTCTGGGGTGTACTTTTTTTTCTGGGATAGATAAAACCAACAGCGTCTCCCTCTCCCTCCTTCGGCTGTCACCCGAGGAAAAAGAGAGAGAGAGAAAGAGTTGTTCTGTTGTTGCTTTCCTCGTTACTTCTTCATTCTTTCATTGGTTTAGCTGCCGAGTATCCTGGCTGGTCCGTCTTTCGTTTCTCTCATTTGAATATATTCACACTCACTATAAGGAACTTCTCATTCACTTTCCTATATCTCTCTCTCTCTCTCTCACACACATAAACGACCAACCAAAACAAAGAAAGAAAAAAAAATGATTTCCAAGTCCGTCCTGCCTCTCCTGACCGGGGCCTCCGTCGCCTCTGCGGCTCTGACCTACGTCGGTGCCGACTGGTCCAGCGTGGCCGTCGAGGAGGCTGCGGGCGTCAGCTACAGCACCGCCTCGGGCACCACCGAGGCCCTCGAGACCATCCTCGCCACCGCGGGCGTCACCACGGTCCGCCAGCGTGTCTGGGTCAACCCGTCCGACGGCAGCTATGACCTCGACTACAACCTGGCCCTGGCCAAGCGTGCTGATGCTGCCGGCCTGGGTATCTACCTTGACCTGCACTTCAGCGACACCTGGGCGGACCCGAGTGACCAAGCCATCCCTAGTGGCTGGCCTACTGACATTGATGACCTGTCTTGTGCGTTCCCTTGTCCCTTTCTCTCTCTCTCTCTCTCTCTCTCTCTCTCTCTCTTTCTCTCTCTCTCCCCATCTTCCCGAAATATTTGACTAACCACCTTTTGTATCACCAGGGGAGCTCTACAACTACACCCTGGACGTGTCCAACGCCTTCGCCGAGGCAGGCATCTCACCCCAGATCATCTCCATCGGCAACGAGATCAGCAACGGCCTGCTGTTCCCCACGGGCGAGGCGTCGACCGCAGGGTTCGACAACGTGGCCACCCTGCTGCACAGCGCGGCCTGGGGCATCAAGGACTCAGACCTGACCACCCAGCCCCAGATCATGATCCACCTGGCCAACGGCTGGGACTGGTCCCTGCAGGAGTGGTTCTACGAGGGCGTCCTGGCCGCCGGCCCCCTGGACTCGACCGACTTCGACGTCATGGGCGTCTCGTACTATCCCTTCTACTCGGACGAGGCCACCCTGTCCGCCCTGCAGACCAGCCTCGAGAACATGTACAGCGCCTGGGGCAAGGACCTCATCATCGCCGAGACCAACTGGCCCACCTCGTGCCCGGACCCGGAGTACTCGTTTCCTTCCGACACCACCAGCATCCCCTTCTCCGCCGCCGGCCAGTCCACCTGGCTGGAGGACGTCACCGCCGTCGTCGAGGACGTCACCGGTGGTGTGGGCCTGTTCTACTGGGAGCCCGCCTGGATTGACAACGCCAACCTGGGCAGCAGTTGTGCGGACAACTGCATGTTCTCGTCCTCGGGCGAGGCCCTGTCCAGCGTGGCCACCTTTGGGTCCCTGTAAACAGAAAAAAAAAGAAAGGAAGAAACAAACAACGTCTCTGGTCGGGTGTTCCGTGGTTGGTCATGATGTTCGTTCTTGTTGGTGTTGGCTCGCGCGGGCTTTCATTGAACCCTGCTGTGAGGCGTCTTTCTCTGTAAATAACTTTTTTTTCCCTTCCTCTCCCGCGGTAGTATAAACACATAAGATATTGTAAATGGACTCGTGGCTTAGCCATGTTTATTTAAAGCTTCACCCCCCCACACTTGCCCGCTTAAGTCACATGGCGGAGAAGTTTGATGCACCTGCAGTGCTCGAATGGGCATTTCAAGATGTGACTTTGTATCCAACAGAACAAGCAGAGATGTTTTGAAGAAGAAAAAATGAGTGCAGGATAGGCAAGGATTGTTCCCATCATGCAATGCAAAAATAGGAATATCGAAAAGGTCGAAATCTCAGGCAGTGCTTCTGGCGCACCCTAATACGCGAGTCTCCCTCCTGAGCAACCAAAAACTGAACAAGAATGTCAAGCCTGAGAGGATCAAGTTTCACGGCGCTCGCTCGGTGTAATACCTCATCTGGCAGCCTGACCTAGGTCGTACACACCCTCCCCCTCCCAAGCAGGCGGGATGACCGGTCTCAATCTGGCCGTCTAAGCCACATTGTGCGGCTCTTTTTGCGCTCCCCTCTCCCTCCTAAGGTTCCTCAGATCTTAGTCATCCCACACTGTCGGTAATGAGGCACAAGACCTTGGTGGAGGGCGTGAGGAAGTGGTAATCCACAGTATTCGATGGCGTCTCCGATCGGATCGCCACAGATGACGGCTGAGACTAGAAGGCGACCAATCCTATGGAATGGGTCACCAGGAATGGACGAGGTCACACAAAGCCACGTCAGCCACCAACTTTTTGAAAATTTCTCGTCTCGTTCCTCTTATTTCCCTTTTCTCTCTTTCTTCCTTCCTTCTCGATCAATGGCAGAGAGGAGGGTGTACACTATGAATGGGCATCAAAGTCCGGGCATGTCCGTGCGGCTCCATGTCTCGAGCCGATCCAAGACGACGCAGCGCAACTCGGGTCTCCCGGGAAACTTGTCTTTGGACCATGTCAGAATTAAACAGCCGCCGGGGGATTTCGTGGCTGCTGCTGACTGGTACTGCTCGGGCCAAGGGAGAGAAGGGGGGGGGGGCCCACCGGAACTACCCTCGACACGGCTGCCGGCGATGGGAACTGCTCACGGCAGCTTGAGAGCCGACAAGGCCACAGGCACAGGCACAGGAACACATACACACACAGAGAGAGAGACAGAGAATGACCATGATGATGAAAAATCTGTATAGAATGCATGTAGATGGGGCAGGGCTGGGGGCCATGATCTGTTGTATTAATAGAGGGCTGCTGCTGAGCGCTAGGATGCACTTCTACTGTTTACCTGCGCTGACTTTTTCAGGGGCGAAATGAGGGTACTCGTACTTACTACTCTACTAGCAGGTACAGTAAGTAAAAAGAAGTAATCATGGCATCGTTGTCGACTCCCAAAGTCATGATAATGAAATGAGAAGGGCGGGGAACCACGGCAATCTGCTCCAAGCAACAACAGCCAGGTCAGTTAGTTACTCGAGGATCTGAAATTACTACCACTCACTGCAAAGGATCATCGTGCAGAGCCCAACGGTATTCCCTTTCAAGTACTAGCAGTAATACAATTGTTGTTGTTGTAGCAGTAGTAGTAGTAGTAGTGCTAGCAATAGTAGTAGTTATCGAGAGCATTCGGAATGGGTAGGCTGACTGAGCAGACGCCGAAGTGGATCAAACACCGGTGTCGCTCGCAGCCGTGCATAGTACATGGTACTAGTACATGTGTAGTCAGACATATCCTCGTCCGTGTGAAAATCGTTTCTGAAGAGAGAGAAAAAAAAAAAAAAAAAGACAAGAAGAAAAAAATCAACAACGCTACAGACTGCCACCCCCCCCCTTTCTTCCTTCCCACATGTGAGATGACAGGGGGTGCCGAGGTGGTCTTCCTTTTGCCCTGTTTACCGCTGAGTGTGGGGCCTCTTAGCTATCATTATCCTCGTCATCACGTTTTTCCTTGTCTGTTCCTGGTGGGCGTCGGGGCATTGCGCGTGTCAGTCTACGGGTGGAGGAGGACAGGACGCCACTAAACCCAAGAGGAGGGCGCATGATGGCTGTATGGCCTGAACAGTACAAGTGTGCTTGCCTATTGCGCCTTGGCGTGGACCCCTCACTTCCCCTTCCTGTAGGTGCAGGGTTACAGTGGCGGGCTGCCTGTGGCTCAAGGTGGTTTAGCCCGTGCCTGCCTGTCAGTCAAGGATTGGCCGCCAGCAGGACACGCCAAACCCAAAATCGACCTTGCGGGTGATGAGGATGGATATTGTGATGTGCTATCATTGTGACACAAGCCCTCGTATAGGAGGAAGGGAAAAAAATCTTGAACCATCGTGACTAAAATGATCGACATGATGGAAAATTGTCTGGAAACAGTGTTGTTTTGGTTGTGGTTTTTTTTTGGGGGGGGGGGGGTTGGCTCTTCTGCTGCGCCATGAATTACAAGAGGAGAGAGGCTCAGGGCCTGGTTCAGGTTCAGCCCACAGGGGAGGTGTGCAGTACATAGTAGGTACCAGGGTGTCGTAGTCCAGGTACTACCGAGTATACTATGGGTGGAGTACTACAATAGTATTACCGTAGAATAACCTCTAGTAGGTGTGGCTCCCCCCTGACCCCCTGTGGGAATAAGGTGGCTCAAGGAAAGCAGAGGCAGGCAGCGCCTCACACAAAGACGTGGGTGGACTTGATCCGGCCACAAGCCTCCTCCTCTTCCACCTCTTCCTCCTCCTCCTCCTCCTCCTCCCACACACCACTTTCACCCGCCCTCACATGCGACCTGCAAGGTACTTACCTTTAGGAATGGGTACTAAGGTACTTTTAGGTCATAGCACTAAGAAGTAGGTAAGGTATGGCAGAGCCTATCTGTGTGCTGCTTTCCAGGGCCAGGATCCACCTGAATGGAGGAGGGACATGGCCCTCACCGATCATCAAGTGACAACTGCTCAAGCTGCAGCTGCTGCAGAGTCTGCCTGCTACCACTGTAGGGTTTTTTTTTGACCACTCGCAGCCACGCTCACCTGTACCTACCTTGTCCTGTCACCATACATAGTGTAAGGCGGCTTCTACTAAGCCCATAAACTCACCTGCATTATCACTGCCCTGCTTCCTGCCCACTAAGGACAGAACACGCTGCACACCGGCAGTTGCGTGGGTTGTATTGCTTGTGATCTTGATCGTCCCGTCCCACATCGTTCATCCGCCTTCAGGTCTGCTTATTCCGCCCACCCACACCCACACTTACTTTGGCCCCCCCCCCCATCCGAGCCCTCCTCTCCCATCTTCCTCTTACCAGATCGAACCCAGCTTGTCGGGTACCCAAAAAATTAAGAAAAATAAAAATAAAACTCCATGACAACTAGCCATTTCAAATTACTATTCTTCTTTTTAGGGGAGGAGGGAGTGGATTTTTCACTGTCTTTTACTCTTTTTTCTCCCCTCTCCATCCCTCCCCCCCCGCCTTTGCCCCCAAAAAAACTGGCCTGTCATTCTGAGCCTCAACTCGTCCCTCCCCCAAAGCCCATCTCTTTCCGTCACCCACTCGACCCCAAGCTGAATCATCGTCCCTGTCCCTCCAAGTCCCTTTCTCGCCTCCGCTTAATCACACCCCCCCCCCCTCGAGGACCAGGAATTCAATTCCTCTACACAATTTCCACTTAGTTGTTTGGTCGAACGAACTCTTGACCTTTTGATTTCAGCTGTACGCCACCCACATGTACAACACCCACCTACCCACCCACCCACCCATCATCTACTCATACACATAGCAGTTTAGATTTCCCAACGCACCTGGGGGCTGAGGTGAAATCCCGTCCTCATCAAAGACATACTTACCCGGGCCCACATTGACTTTGGACGAGTGCACGGTCAGAACAAAAAGGTCGTTGCGCGCGGTTTGGGTCTCCTTCGCCTCGCCTCGCCCGCCTTAAACGAGAAAGAAACCACCACCAAAGCTCGCGCCACGATCCATCCTCGCCAGCGCCACAACCACACAGCCTCGACATTTCGTCACCCGCGCCAAGTCCGCTCCCCGACCTGGGAGGATGCCCCCAGGTGACGCGACAGTCAAGATTAATTTCTAGGCACGCGCAGGGCCGACCACGACCAAATATTTGGGTCCTGCGGCGGCAATTGATACCCGCCAGACGCACCACATCACACTGCACCAGCGATCGCAACTCTCAACATCCTCATCATCCCGCCTCATGGCATCCGACACTGCACCGACTGCAACAGATCCACCCCTCGCCACGGCCACCCACGCGACGACCGCCGCACCCTCCACCTCAGCCCTACCTCCTCCTCCTCCTCCTCTTCCTCCTCCTCCAACGACCTCTACTCCCTCTTCTCCTCCTCCACCATCTCCACCACCACCACCTCCTCTTCCACCACCCGTCGCTACAGATTCGCCCATACAGCCGTCTACCAATAGCAACAAGAGGCCTCGTGAGGAGTCCCCGATCTCGCCGACCTCTAATACCTCCGCCGCCCAGTTCAACCGCGACTACTCCCCGTCCAAAGTTGCTCGTCTTGGCCTGACAGCGCAGTTGTCTCCCCCATTTCAGCTCACCGGTGCTGCCGCGGTCGCGGAGGAGCGGCGACGGAGGGAAGAGGACCAGAGGCGCAACCCGCCTGGGGTCAGTGAGAATCCCAACCACAAGGCTCTGAGCGACCTCATGTCCGGATCCACCATGACAGTCAGCCGTCCCCAGGACGCGCCAGAAGCAATGGACGAGATCGCACTGGCCGCCGAGGCCACGAAAGCCCTCGGTCCTGTCACGATACCGCAGCCCAACGTCTCGGATGCGAGGACAGACATCAGCCCGCCACACAGTGCTTCGAGCACAGGAGCAGCAGCAGCAGGAGGAGCAGGAGGAGGAGAAGGAGGCGCCGCCGCCGATAGCCATGCCTTGATGAACAGTCCGGGTCCGATGGATGTCGACCAGCGCAGCGACAGGCAGAGCTTTGCCTCCCAGCCCGACGCGCAGATGGCAGACAAGGCGGCCACCTCTCTGTCGTATCCGGGTGTCCTGGGCCCCAGCGGTACCGCGCAGTCATCCGTGCCTCCTCCACCTCGACCGTCCAGCCTCCCCCACGGTGCTGAGCCGATGCCTATCTCGTCCAAGAAGCACAAGTGCCCATACTGCGACACAGAGTTTACGCGCCATCACAACTTGAAGAGCCACCTCCTCACCCACAGTCAGGAGAAGCCGTACCTGTGCAAGGATTGTAACCTGAGGTTCAGACGCCTCCACGACCTGAAGCGTCATGGCAAGCTACACACTGGCGAGAAGAACCACGAGTGCTCAAAGTGTGGTCGCAAGTTCGCACGAGGCGATGCATTAGCCCGTCACAGCAAGGGCGCTGGCGGTTGTGCCGGCCGGCGCGCCTCCATGGGAAGTTACGGCGACCAGGGTGAGTATGATGGTGCCTCTCGGAACGAGGGTGATGAATCCATGGGCGGGGTGAGCTACGATGACAATGGCGACGTGGACATGACGGAGGAAGAGCGTCGCAGGCAGAGTCTGCCGGCCATCAAGGCCCCTCATGCCCTAGCCCCAGATGCTGTTGGCCCGAATTCTCGCACCTATCCGCCCGCAGGTAGCATGCGCGCAGGAGCTCCGAGCGTCCTCTACCCGCCCAACAATAGCAGCGCTGCTGGCCCTTCAAGTCTGGCGAGCAACATCACTGGTGGGCTCCCCTCCTCCCCCCCCCCCTTCTTCTTCTCATTCCTCTGCAAACTATCCACTCCGTTCCTCCATTCTCCTCGTGCAAGTGTCAGCAGCGGTGCTGGAAGCTCACCATCGCATCATTAAGGCATCACTGAGAGCCCCAAGCCACTGAGCCCTGCGGTCCACGACCAGACGCGACAACGCTCGCCAGGGCTGGCTTCCCAGTACCAACAGCAACAGCAGCAGCAGCAGCAGCAGCAGCAGTATGCTCGACGCCCATCTGAGCGAGACATACACCCTTTGCCATCGCTGATACCACCACACAGTACGATAAACCCTCTTGTCCACGTCATACGCCTTCATTACCCAACTAACAACGTACAAGGTCAATCGCACCCACCAGGGCTGCCAGCCAACGCTCCGACACACTCCAGATTGTCCAATGGGCCCGTCAGCCACGCCAGCAGCGGCGAGTCTTCGGCCAATCTTTTCGCCCAAGGCGACCAGGCCGTATGGACCTATATGCAGCAGCTCGAGGAGAGGGTCAAGGACCTCAGCGAGCGGCTTGCGTCTGTCGAAAACGTCTCCAACGCGCGAGAGGCGCGGCTCACCTCTGTAGAGAGCACTCTGACCCAACGAGACTCCAAGATCGGCTTCATGGAACTCGAGATCGCCGGCTTACGAAAGGCACTGGCCGAGGGCCGTCCGCACAACGATGGTGTGGCTCAGACGGCCTAGGAGGCTTGCCATCCCACCATCTGTGCCATGACGGCAAACTTGGACTTTATTGCTTCGACATCATAGAACGTCATCTAAACTCTCTCCCTCCCTCTTTTCTCTCTCTTTCTCTCTGGCATGGATTCCACCTAATCATTTTTTTTTATTCAACGTGTATCATGCATATCACTGGCGTGGAGTTATGATGGATCATTCACTACCGGACTCCTTGCACTTTTTGAGACTTCACAGCATTCTTACCAAAAACTCGTTGGTCACCTCCGTCAATATCCATATCGTTTGCGTCTGCCACATTATTGTTATTGCCTTTCCTCCCTCGCTGCACTTGATTTTTTATTTTATTCATGCTTCGTTTCTCTCATCTTTGACGGAAGGTTTTTCAATTTCGTGGAACTCGGTCCAAACTCTTACAGGGAAAAAATGGCGCAGGTATGAGAAAGGGGGTACAGGCGTCTAAATTATTGTCAAAGAGTTCGTCCTATAAACTGGACTGGAGGATGTTTCGGGTTTCCATGGTATTTTCAACTTGACGGAACGGTCGTTGATTTTCTGCTCTTTGTTGTTTTGTTTGTATCTTTCTTTCTCTCTTTGCCTGCTATCTTGGTGTTGGTTTGGCCCCCACCGGGACGGGGACGGTGGTCTTTGCGGAACGCAACGGGAGTATCGAGCTCAGTTGAGAGTTAATGAATGGAGAAAAGACTAATGGATCCATCATGGTCAATGAGCGTTGGAAGATGTTCCACTGCTTGTTCAATGCTGTCAAGTGATTTATTGACTCGGGTTTTCAGAGTGCTCTTGATCTCGCATTACACCTTCTTGCTTGAGGCCTCCCATGCGCCCTCACCACTGCAGCAGCTTTTTAGGGAAAGCAGCCCTGATAGAGTAAGTGTGCCCCTTATACATTCCAAAGCTCACAGCCCAGAGTCCATCATTGATCCGCCAACTGCTCACATGGCGCCATAACATAGAGAATTCTTTTTCGGTCAGTATTTGAGTTTGCTGAGGAGCAAAGTGAGTTCAAATCCTATCCTTCGCGTGCGATCGCTTACGGTGTTTCTATTTTGGAAATCGACAAGAGGGAGAGGGGGGGGGGGAGCAGACATGGGGGTCAGTCATCAAATTGACTTCCATATGGTACCAGTACTGTAAGTAGCCCTGTGTGAGTGGGGACCTCTTTAACCCACCCCCCCCCCCCCCGCGAGCAACTCATTACTTTTTTTTTTTTCCTTCTTCTTTTTCTGCTTCACGTCGACCGTCTTTTCATC
>JACWST010000030.1:0-24955 GCA_014850475.1 Cryphonectria naterciae | reverse complement strand
TTGGGGGGGGCTGGGGGGGTGGGGGGGTCTGGTTTGGGGTGGTGGCCTCAAATTTGCTTCCATATGGGCCCCGTATTGTTAGTGGCCCTGGGTGGGTGGGGACCTCTTTTCCCCCCCCCCCCCCCGGAGCAGTTGATCTAGTACTTTTCCTTGACTTCAATCTTTCGTTGACGCCTGACGCGAGCCTTTATGCACTCAAGTTAAGGACTTTCTGATCATGCCAATCAGCACCATCGGCTTCTTCCTATGGCACTCTGTACGATCTGCCAGGGCATTCCTTTTGAATCTTTGCCCGCAGCACCTGAGATCCACACGATCCGCTTAGCCAATAACAAGGAACTCGCCTCCTTCAGCCCGTTTTATTCACGGGGTCCAGCAGCGCGCGATGACGCTCCTCTAGGGTTTCCATACCATGCTCATTTCAATGCCCTGTCGAGATCGGCTGCATCCTGTGGCCTCTGCGCCGTTGTCCACGCGGGCGTGCAGGAATGGATCGCGAACTACCACCTGGCGGAAGCAAGTGGTTTATGGCAGTGGTACCGGCGTGAGCGCGCTGTTACGGAGACAATCCCGGCGTGGGAGAGACTCTGGCTTACGAGACGCGTTGGCGGGGCTGCGGGGTTCATCGTCTTGGCCCGGGACCCGAATATCAGGCAGAGGGCGCATCTGCTCACTGGTGTTGGGATAAGCGTTGAAGCCTGTACGTTATTCTGTCAAGAGACACTCTGTCGCTCTCGTGGGGCTTTAATGCGCGAGCCCTCCCTCGCTCCTCCCTGCTGACTCTTTTGAGACCGTTAGCCAGCCCTTTGGCATATGCCATCCCTCAGCGGCCTTTAGATGTGTATTCTGGGTCTCGAGGCAGCTTTGAGGTTACGTCTAGGTGGTTGACAGAATGTGTCCAACATCATGACAACTGCAGGCCGAGGGACCAATCACTGCCGTCGCGGGTCCTTGATGTCAGAGGGGCAGATGATGTCAGACTCGTAGAGTGTGAGGCGAACCTGTCTGGGAAGTACGCTTGTTTGTCCCACTGTGTAAGTCTCTGTCGATTCTGTTCAACTCGGTCGTCTGTCTCCATATCCTTCCTGCCTCTGGCCTTTGCAATGTTTGACAGCCGAAAGGTTCTCTCTCTCTCACACACACACACTCACTATAGTGGGGTTCTTCGGCGTCCCTGACTACAACACGCGAGACCATACAGGCTCGCCGCAGCGGCATCCGTCTCTCCGACCTCCCCAAGACGTTTGCAGATGCCGTGACCATCTGCCGCCGTCATGAGATCCCTTATCTCTGGATCGACAGCCTCTGTATCTGCCAGAATGACCACAACGACTGGGCGCTCGAGTCTTCTCGCATGGCGAGCGTGTACGCCAATGCGCACCTGGTGATCGCGGCGAGCCACGCGAGAGACAGCTCAGAGGGCTGCTTCCACAACCGGGCGGGGCCCCGCCTCTGCTCTCGAGTGACGCTGCCCAGGTACCGAGACACGCCCGAGGCCGTGGTCTACGCGACGCTGTTGTACCCCAGCCTCGAGGCCCCCGAGTGGTCTGAGGACCGCGGCCGCTCTTTTGCCGAGGAGCCTCTCGGGCGGCGAGGGTGGTGTCTGCAGGAACGCGTCTTGGCCCGCCGCACCCTGCACTTCTGCAGCAGGCAGATGTATTTTGAGTGCGGCGCTGGTATCGTCGGCGAGGATGGGTGTCGCGAGGGCGAGCGGTACTGCGACTTGAGAATGGCGTTTCCTCCTCCTGCTCCTCCTCCTCAGAAGCCACCATCAGAGTCCGAGTTGTCACCATCATCGGAGCAGCGGAGGAAAAAGGTTGTGCTGAAGAGGTGGAACGACCTGCTCTGGGCCTACGGCCAACGAGAGCTCACCAGGCGCACGGACAAGCTGCCGGCCATGAGCGGGCTCGCCCAGCTGTTTGAGCAGATGCTGGGGTCTACCTACATCGCAGGCCTATGGAGCCATGCACTCGTAGAAGGCCTCACATGGACCGGTCTGGACGGCGGGCGGCGGCGGCAGCCATCATTCTCGGGCGGCCGCAGCGACGGCGACGACGGCGACGACGACGACAACGTGTACGTCGGCCCAAGCTGGAGCTGGGCCAGCTTCGACGGCGTCCCCACGACAAGTGTTGAGGCCGACTGGGAATCCATCGCCCGCGTCGAGGACTGGCACGTCTCGCTGCGGAACCCGGCCAACCCATACGGCGCGCTGACCGAAGCGTGGCTGCGCCTCTGGGGGCCTGTGGCCAAGCTGCGGCCGGAGGAGACCGGGGAGCTGACGCAGTACGGGCGGGACAGGGTGCGGCTGGGCCTGACGCCTCCGATGAGAGTTCACCTGCTGTCGTCACATTCTGGTGGGGTCACGACGGGGCTGGTTGATTTGTACCTGGATGATGATGACTGCGCGAGGAAGGGGGCGTGGCGGGAGTGGGAACTGGACGTTGTCCTCCTGGGCGGCTATCTTTCCCCGCGGGTCGCTGAGGAAGACAAGGACGAGGAGGAGGAGGAGGGGAAGAAGAAGAAGAAGGATCAGTCATACATGAGCCAGGGTGATTGGTGGCGGGTGAGAGGCCTGGCCATACGAACGGTTCGAGACGAGCGGCTTGGAGAGGGAGAACCAAAGTTCAGAGTGGGCTGGATGGATATACACGGTGAAGCGAGCAGGTTTGTGCAGGATGAGACTTGCTGGCAATCGATTACCCTGGTATAACACAAGACATCATCGGGGGAGGAACAGTCCTTTACCGCCTTAGAGAATGTGAGTCGTAGGTATTGCTGAATATACGACACCTAAACCTGTGTTGTGACCATGAAAAAACATGCATGCACGGGTAATAGTGGCACGACTCCAGACCGTGGTTATCCAAAGATGAACGTAACTGGTGGCGGGGGCCACGAGTAACTCGAAATGCGCCATGTCTGTATCATATCATGAGGCGCAAGCTTTGTTCATAACCGTCAAATCGCAGGGCTCTATTTCATTGTCAAAACGTTGTTTTACAAAAAAGGGGTTTGACCGTGGGAAGCAATTCTTCCATTGATGCGCCCCATCTGACCTTGTTCGTGGTCATATCCCGTCCCACCGTAGCTGTCGTTATCACCCGCTTCTGTCCTCTTCTTGTCTATGTGTCGACGTCCATCTTCTCGCTCTCAGCCGGCAGCTCGTGCACGCTCACAAACTTCATGATTTCATCCTTCTTGATGACCTTCTCATTCAGCACCGCCGTCGTACCCTTGGGGAACTTGTAGCTCTTGAGTTTCTGGCTCCTCTCATTGGGCTTGACGTAGCCTCTGTGGAGCGTCGTCTTGTCTGCTGTGATGACCGCCACGTCCACGTTACTTCCCGAGCCCAGGTCGTTGAAGATGCCTGCCTGGATGGCCTGGCTGCACAGCTCCATCGCCTCCTCCTTGGTGAGCTCCCCCTTCCAACTCGACTCGAACACGCTCATCGCCGCGAGCGAGCCAGAGCCCATCGTCACGTACGGCAGCTTGTCCGTGCTGCCGTGTGCGTGGACCGTAAAAAGATGCGTGCCCGTAGGGTCGACGCCCGCCACGACGAGGTATGCGCCGATGTGACCCTGGTATCGGAACAGGTGCTGCTTCAGGAGGGTCATGCAGGTTACCACGCGGGGTTTGCGACCCGTCGATAGGGAGTGCAGCTCCAGGTTGGAGGAGATGAGAGCGGTCGTGAACTCGGTGTCGGCGGCGGTACCGGCGCCTGCGCACCAGATCTGGGGTGCGATGTAGTGCAACTTCTCGCAGTTCTTGTCGGCAACGATGGGGCCCGAGGTAGCGCGCGTATCAGCCGCGATCTATACATATACGGTGAGAAGTGCGGGTTAGCTAGTGTTATTGTCTCCTAAGCGGCCGAGAGGCTCGTCGACGTGGTTAGATAGTGCATCTGTGACCCAGGGAGGCAACTGGAGACGCGACGTGGACGGTTCTCAGAGAGGGCCCGGGGGGGGGGGGGGGAAGGAGATTTTGTACTGACCACCACGCCGCCATCGAATATGCATCCTACGATGGTGGTTCCTGTGCTGGTGGCTTTAGGAAGTGGGACGCCTCGCGCGTGCAACGCAGCGTTGCGGTTGTAGTTCGAGAAGTCGAAACCGGGCATTGTGGTGACCGTTGTATTGTCGAGCTGTGGCAATTCCCTCTCAAACGAGGTAGATACTAATTCAGTCACTTGATAGCGGTAGAGTTGGAAGGATTTCGAGGTGGAGGGCTGATGATAGTCAAGGAAGGTTGCGGGCTTGGGGTGTTTGGCTGGTTGTCGAGAGTTGAGGTCGGTTGCCAGCGTAAGAGAGAGAGAGAGCTCAACAGGCAAGCTGGGATGACGAGGCTGCAGGCCTGCCGTGTCTGCCTTCCAGCAGAGGTCTGAGAGCTGATCCATGATCCCTGCGCCTGGTCCAAGCTCCTAGCCTGCAGGGGTCTCTTTGGGCAGGCACGTCCAACTGCAACTGGAGCGCGATCTTTCAGTGCATTGGCAGCATTTACATTTCTTTTCAACCTCGATAACACCCTCTCCCTCCCTACTTTCTACGACCCGACCGAGTTCCTCCCGTATTCCATCCTGATTGCGAAAATAGAGGCATCTTTCGCGCCCTCACATAATTTGTCACTCGAATCGAGCCAACCCAATCGAGACGAATTTCTCTGCGCGCACAACGATCTGATCTGTCCATGATCAGAACCTAAAGCGCGAATCGTTTGCACTGGGCCACGGAGCGCCAGTCTGATTCCAGACGGCAAACGAGGCACGAAGCCATGGACGGCACGCAGGGAGGCGGCCAAAATGTTGAGGTCACCGACAGTGATGCAATACAGACCGAGGTAAGAGTCCCTAGAATATCCTTCAATGCGGAGTACACCCATCACTGACTGCGCGCTCCTTTCCTATACAGAGCCTCGGATTCGCACCCTTCGCTGGAGATGCGAAAGTCCAGCTCACGCCCAAGTGGTCCCCACCACCCGCACCGACAGCCTCGCTCCTCGCAATCGCATCGCGCAAAGGCATAGTCGCTGCAGCTGGTCCAGATGGCATCTACATCGCCCCGACGGACTCGGTGCGGAAGGCATTCAGCAGCGACAAGAATGGGGCCACCGACGTCAGACCCTTCGATGCCCAGACCAAGATACCCATGTCTATACGAATATCACACCTGGCTTTCACACCCGACGAACAATACTTGATCATGTCTGCCGAGCAGGGCGGCGGTCTGGCTGTTTATGAGACACAGACGCTGTTCCAGGGGAGCGGGCAGGCGGCCTTCGAGATCAGTACCAGTGGTGAGACTGTCAAGACATTGGTGCCCAATCCCATGTCTGAGCTGGCAGAGTTCTGTGCTGTCGTGACAAACAATGGCAACCTTTTGATGGCCAACCTCAAGCAGAAGTCACTTGTCATTGGGTCAAATGGTCCCATCATCCGAAGCGGAGTCACGTCTGCTGGCTGGAGCACCAAAGGCAAGCAGCTGGTTGCCGGCTTAGCCAGTGGCGATATCGTCCAGATGACACCGGATGGCGTTGAGAAAGCACACATACCTAAGGCAGCATTCCTAGAGGGCTATCATGTGGCATCCATTACTTGGCTGGAGAACCATCTTTTCCTAGCCGTCTTCAACGAGAACACTGGATCGCCGCCAAACTCTGAATTTCTAGCTATCACGCGGCACGCGCCTGCAGGCCAGACACCGTCCTTCGAATTTCGCAAACTGGTGAATCCCGTTCCTTCTTTCGAAGACGCAGCTCCTCACCCTACGATTCTGCGCATTCGAGACCATCCGCCTGCTATTAATGAGCTGTTGATCGTGGCGTCCTCAGCGACAGGTGACTTGGGACTGGTAACGAAAGCCAAAGCCCCATTAGCTACCGACCTGCCCGCAGATTCGATCACCAATGTTCTTATCACCACTGAGTTCACTGATGACTCTAGGAGGGCGACATTGCCCACAGACGAGGATTTAACTGACACCTACCCCGTCGGATTCGCGTTGGACCTGTCCAGCAGAGACAAGGTTTATAAGCCTGTGCCAGCTGATGAGGAGATCGAATACTCACCAGGCCCCCTACCTGCCGTGTGTGCATTGAACAAAGACGGAGTCCTCGCCGGTTGGTGGATGGTGTACTACGATGCTGTGAAGGAGAACAGCACGTACCCAGGCATGATCGCGCTCCAGGGCGAGCCTGCTTCTCAACCCGCCGCACCTGCTACTGCCAAGGCACCCTTTGCTTCACAACCCTCGAGCTCTGCCTTCGGAGGTTCATCAGCTTTCGGCAGTACTGCGTCGGCCTTGACGCCCTCTTCTGCACCCTCAAACCCCTTCGGAGCAGCTTCTGCGACAACAGCAGGACCTTCTTTTGGCGCGCCATCGTTCGGAACTCCCGGTTTCGGGGGCAAGCCTGCGGCGCCAGCATTTGGCCAGGCTGGCGGGCTCGGATCGAGGTCTTCACCCTGGGCTACGGGATCTACGAATGCATCCCCCGCTTTTGGCTCTCATGGTTTTTCGAGCTCCACTGGTCCTTCTGCCGGAGGTTCCACAGGCGGCAAGGTGTTTGGCGGCGGTGCAGCCTCCAGTGGTTCTGCAACGGGTGGTGGTTTCGCAGCACTTGCAGGACAGAGTGGGTTTGCAAGTCTTGGAGGCAACAACAGTGGCCAGAGCCTTTTCTCGCAAAAGTCATCATCGTCCAGTCCCTTCGGTTCAGCGAGCACAGGACAGAATTCATTCGGCAGAGCAACCCAGAGCTCCTTCGGCGGAGGGAGCCAGAGCACCTTTGGAACTGGTAAGCCGTTTGGTTCGGGCGCGTTCGGATCGCAAAACACGTCCACGGACAAAGGCACGGCATTTCCGGCTCCGAGCTCAGCAGCTAAAGAAGGATCTGCTGCTTTTGGCGCCTCTCCATTCGTGCTCGGAACGACATTCAAGGCAGACCCTGTCACTGCCAATGACAACGAGAAACCAAGTGGCAAGGGCGGCTTTGGCCTCGGAGGGTTTGGCTTGTCACTAGATGACTCTGCTCCTAAACCAACTTCCCCTTCAGAGCCGAAGGACGACGCCATGTCCGGAGCAACTCCGGTCGAGCAGGAGAAACCGAAGTCTATCTTGAGCACGCCTCAGGAATCCACGACGCCAACCTCCACGCCTGCTCCGTCCAAGTTTTTCTCTTCGACCGATAACGCGAATCCCAAGCCAAATCCTTTCGGCGGGCCTGCATCGACTAGTAGTTTATTCGGGTCTCGAACACCACAACCGAACGCGTCCAAACCCAACCCATTCTCTCAGCCCAATGCGAACCAGCCCATGTCAAGCCCCGGCCCGTTCGGCAGCACGTTTGGCGTGGCCAAGTCTAATCCATTCACTCCGACTCAAGCCACGAGTACGCCAGGGACTGCAGATGATACGTCTGACCCTCCATTGCCACCGGATGCAACGAGTAAGGCCGCTTACCCATTTGGCGAAAGCTCCTCGTCTTCCATAGCCTCCACTAAAACAACAGAAGACCTCAAGAAGCCCACCGAGTCTGTCGACGATGCTCCTCTACCACCTGACTTCCTTGCTCCAAAGAGCAAGGCAAAGTCAGATGCCGAGGTCATGCCGCCTCCTTTACCCAAAGAGGAGCCATCAGCTCCCGAGGAAGCGCCTTTGCCGCCAGATTTCATCACCAAATCGAAATCTGACCAAAAGTTATCCTCAGTGGAGCCTTCGGCAGCTTCCAGCGTTCCTGAGAGCTCCGAAAGCGACCTTTCCGAGGAGGAGTTTGATGGCGAAGACCAAGATGGTGGCGAGGATGGATCTGGTGAAGAGGAAGCTGAAGATGGCGGTAGTGAAGGAAGTGGCGTCGATGTTGCCAAGGACATCAGCCCGAGCCCGACCGTTGCAGCCCAGACCCCCGGCATGACCCCTCAGAGCTCCTTTGGAGGGGTGGCTGGGGGCTCCTTCTCCCTCGTCTCGCGACCAGATGTTGCGCAACAACCCCCTCGGCCGTCCGTATTCGGCTCAAGTGCTCCCGTGTTTCCCAAGCCGGGTCCTACCAGCCCACGCTCGCCAAGTCCGATCCGCCATGCTTTACCCCCAAGAATGTTGCCCGGTGAGGGATCTCGCTCAGTTAGTGCGCCAGGCGTCGGACCCCGAACCCAGAGCTCTGGCTTCAGCAAGAGCTTCTCCAGCCGTGTGCCCCCCCGGGAGGATCCCAACGTCGCTCTGCAGAAGGAGGCGCAGAAGAAGCAGGCTGAACAAGAGCAGCACAGCCTAGAAGATGATGAGTATGAGAGGGTCCAGGCACTTCTCGAGAGCCCGGTCGATGCCACGTTGGATATCGGCGAGTTCAATGCATTCATCAGTGTTACCGCAGACGCTCATGCCTCGACAATTGCCGCTCAAGTGGAGGCTCTATACCGCGACATGAACGGCATGCTTGTGACACTGGGCCTGAATGCTCGGGCGCTAGCGGGCTTTATCCAGGGGCACCAAGGGAAGGAACTGGACCAGAAGAAAGCAAAGACTCAGGACGACCTTGAGAACCTAGATGACTGGGTCCTCTGCGAGACAGAAGATCTCAACCACATTTTAGATGACGAGTTGGCGCGAAACCTCGAGAATGGTCGTGTCCAGAACTGCCAAGACACCTGGGATACATGTCAGGATCTGGAGCGGGAGACACAGAAGCTTCGTGCCAGGAAGCAAGATCTTAAGCGCGTCCTCGATAATGTCCTTGACCCTGACCAGGCCGCGACGGCTCGCATCATGCCGCTCAATGCCGAGCAGGCTGCGCAGCAGAATGAGCTTCGTCAGTCGTACGCCCGGGTGACCAAGATGATGGCCGACGCCGAGAGTGGACTTACCATGCTCAAGACGAAGCTGGCCACCCTCACCGGGAAGCCTAATGCTGTACCCACTGTCGACGCCATCATGCGCACCATTGCGAAGATGACCTCAGCCTTCGAGAAGCGCAGCGGGGAGATTGATATTCTCGAGTCTCAGATGCGTAAGCTCCGTATGAGCGGTAGCCTGGGTCCCTTGAGCCGCGAAGGGACGCCTGAGGTCTTCAGGACGCCGCCATCCAATCGGCGTCTCACTGCGGCCAGTGGCAACACGCATTCGCCATCACCGCTTCGTTCGCTCAATGGCAGTACCGGTGGCCGGGGCGGACCGTCGCCGCGGAAGAAGATGAGCGGGTTCACAGCAGATGAGAAAACGGCCATTCGAGATAAGATGCAGAGACGTCAGGCTGTGCTCGATAGACTGCGGGTCAAGCTGGTCGAGAATGGACCAAAGATGTCCAAGATGAACGACATATGAGGCGGTCGGCGGTGATGAGCGGTAACCCGATGCGTGTGGTTAGAGAATGGCAAGGAGTGTCTGTCACGGAAGGAATTGAAGGCCTTGACTCTTAAGACGATGACAGCGTTACGGATACTGTCTGAAAAACCAAAAGCATGCGACACATGCATTACGAATCGTATGCTCTTTTTGCTTTGCTCGAGGGGCCAATACGTCTACAAGAGGGGAAGGACGGAGCGCAGAAAGTCTTCTTTCACTTGAGGCAGTATGCTCCCCACTACATGCATGCTCGGGATATCACGAGGGTTTAGAGGCAATCCCCGGTTGATAGATACGAATGCAGACTTTTTGCACATGCTCCACATCATCGTCCTTCTCGCCTCACATGGACAACTGTTAGCTCATACATGCATGTAATGATTACCATGATATCTAGACCGTGGAAAAGACTATGAAAGAGGGAGAAAAAGAGAAAAAAAAGGAAGTCTACTCCAGAAATGCATTCCCACGTACTTGTAACCCAAACACCCCCTCCCCCCTCACCCCAAACGCCCCCCAAAGATCACGTCCGGCCTTATACATTGATTGGAATATCCAACACCCCCGCCCCCCTCTCCCTTTCTCACTCTCACATGGCCATTTACATCTTCTTTGCTTCAATTCAAGGCCAAGTTCCTAGATAGAATGACACCGCCCTGTCTACCTTGCCAAACAGCGTCGACCACCTGTCCAACCACATGGCCATCGGCGCTGCTTCCCCCTCGCCTTCTTGCGACGACGGCCGCCTAGTAGTACCAGGTATCGCGGTGAACGATGTGCTGATGTCCTGCTGCTGTGCGGACCCGGTGTAGGCCATGGCCCTGCGCAGCGCCACGTCCCAAGCGAAGCTGCTCTCCACGATGCCCAGCGCGGTGCCCGCGCGCAGCAGGATCTCGTAGTCGAGGAGGGCGCGTTGGTCCCACGTGAGCCTGTTCAGGGCGGCGAGCTCGGTCTCGTCGAGGAGGTCGCGCTTCAGCAGGACGGTGGTGTCGAGCTCGGCCGCGCGCGCGCGGAAGCGAACCACGTCGCTGTCGGTGGCGGTCAGGCCTGTGGCCAGGTATGCCAGCCTCCGGCCCTTTTTGCCGGGGGAAGGGGTTGGGATGGGAAGACTGTCTAGGTGGGCGAAGAAGTAGGCCGTCTGGTCCTCGTAGCCGGGGAAGAAGGACCACGTGTCGCGGGCGTCCTTCTCGGTGCGCAGGTGGATGCCTACGAGGGTTTCTGCGGTCTGCGCGCTGCTGCTGCTGCCCTTCTTGTTCCCGCGTGGTGAGGGGAGGGGAAGGGAGTACACTTTGGCGAGGTTGTACAGGGCAGAGGCGGCCAGAGCCCTGACGTCGTCACGGGTGCGGAGGAGTTTTCCAAAGTCTGACCTCAGGCTAGAGGTGCCTGCCTCGTGGGCGGGCCAGGCAAAGAGTGTATTTGCCTGAGTAGCCAATGAGCGGGGTTGTTAGTATCTACTTCTCAAAACTTTACTACTGATCCAGTCTCCCGCAAGAGCCCTCTGATAGGAATCGCAGTCTGCCAGAGAGAGGAGAAGAGATGATGAATGGCAAATCAACCTACCAGGTGCACGCGCACGGGATAATGGCGCTTCTCAGGCGGCAGATTTGCGTCCAGATAATCATCAAAGAAAGACGATAGGTTCTGGGGCCTCGCGAGGATGGTGGTCGGGATGTCCTCGTAGCTGATGAACTCTCTCGTGAGCTGGGCGAGGCCGAGGTCCAAGGGCTTGAGGAGGGAGGGTCTGTCGTAGAGGGCGTCGAGGGAGTCGTAGACATTGAGCTGCGGACAGTGAGCCTGGAGGGCGGAGCGGATCTGAGGTACGGAGAACATGTATTCCAGGCCGGCGCCTTTACTTTGCTGGGCGCCATGGAGATTGCTGATGTCCGAGACGGAGCGCAAAGCTATTCGGGGGAGGATGAGTTGGGCTGTGAGACTGGTCAATATATATATACACACACACAAGGATGTTTCTCCCCCTCCCCCCCCTCTTTCCTTTCCCCTCTTTTTTTCCTCTTTCTTTTTCTTCCTACGCACCTCCAATCTCGATGGCAAAGCGAACACAGTTCAAGGCCCCATTCTTCACCGATCCCAGCCCGCCCGGCACAGGCTCACACGACACGATCACGGCCTTGTCCTCGGAATACCAAGTTTTGCTCGCGCACAAGCTCGCGAGTTCGGAGCCGTCCAGATCGCCGCCCACCTCGCCGGCCTCCAGGAAGTCGGCAACAAAGAGCTTCTTCTCGTCCTGGAAGCTGCGGAGAATCTCGCTGTAGGTATTGCGGGCCCCGGGCGAGTGGTTGCGGAGGTAGGGGCCTGTGAAGAGGAGGAAGAGAACCGCGATCAGGAGGTACCTGAAGAGCCGAGGGGAGGACGACATCTTGAGGAGACGAGTGTACCGAGGGATGAAGGGGGATTTGTAGCAAAAGAGAAGGAGGAGGAGGAGGAGGAGCAGGAGGGGAACGGGGAAAAGAAGAAGAGATGAGCCTACCATGTAGGGCAGGACAAAAGTCCGATCATCATAGTGAGAAGATTGACCAGATCATTGGGAGAGGAAGACAAGACAGCGTGTGTCCAGCAGCAACAGCAGGAGGAGGAGCAGGGCCAACTTTGGGGGAGGGAGAGGGGGGGAGAAAAAGGCCCGCCCAAAAAATGCTTGTGCTCCCTTGCTTGGAATGAAGCAAGCTGGAGCCGTCTTCGTTCTAGAAGGGCGTGGCGCCCGACCGGCTCTCAGCTGGACCGAGCTAGTCAGTCGACGACCCTCCTCACTAGAGCCCCCATAGCCTTTAGATTGTCTTGGCATATTGAATCCGACAAGATTTCCAATGCCTCATCTTTTTTTTCTTTTTTTTCATGTGCCGCATTGAACACACACACTCTCTCACACACACACACACAAGAAAGAGTGTGTCACCTACCTCTGTCCAACCCCAGGAAGAAGAGGGGCTCGGAGCGGGAGGCCGGTCTTCCTCCGGGAGCGGGTCCGGCGATGCCCCGGGCCCTGAACCGCTCTACGCCCGACTTGTCAGCAATACAATAGCTTCTTACAAAGCTCCGCGCCCCCCTTCTGGTCTGGGCTGGTCCATAGTATTATGTATGGTCTGGTCACTGTAGATCAAGCACAGGCCCATGCATACATTAGTCCTCAGCTGTAAGGGTGGAACCGGCCCCTGCCAGATGATGAACGCCCCGAATGAGAAGAAGACGAAAAAGAAGAAGAAGAAGAAAAGCACGAGGGGTTTGGTCTGCCACCCCTGGCCTTGCCCCCCCCCCTCTTCTCGGTGCTCACCTGCGTTGTGTGCCCCTGCGCAAGCTCCGAAAATGCTGTGCGACTCTGTGCGACGAGCGATCATCTCCTGCTGTCCCCCCAGCTCATTGAGAGGGCAAGAATTGACGACACACGAGGAAGACAGAACAGGGCCTGGGCCGGCTGCAGGCGCACACACGCCCCCCCCCCCCCGGTGGTCGTTGGCTGTTCATGTCTTTGACGCATAAACCCGAGAGCAGCAGTTCAGCTAGTTCCATGGTGATCTGGACGCCCGCCCAGGGTACACACCATTTGATTCGCCCGCCGGCCCAAAAAGAGGTTGCCCCAGACCCATCCATCTATCCATCCCACTGGGGTCCAGAATGACATCGAGAGAGTTCCACTGCAAAGAATAAGATGCTGTCTGTCGGCTGATCTTCAGGCACAGATGCGGTCCACTGTTTGTGCCGCTGTCAACTTTTACCTTAATCACGCCGTCGACCGCCCCTGAGCCACAGCAGCCGCAGGTCGACGTGTGAAAGTGGAGCGCAGGCTCACGACCACACCCGGCGCGGGTCCATCCGCAGTACCATACAGTAGGGACTTGGATCTATTGAACGTTGGTTGCATTTGCCGTGGCGTCAGTTCACGCCGGACTCCGGGCTCTCAAGCGAAAGACCTGGCCAACGTTTTTGAGGCTGGCGGTTTATGCGCTTTTCGGGTTGGGTGGTTTCAGATCGAAAAGCCACCTCGTATTACAAGAGAATCTGTTCTTCAATGCTGCTCGCTGGCTGGCCCAGGAGATGAAGGTGTCTTGCAGGTAATATAATAGCGGGCGCATGGTATAGGATAGATCATCAGCAGGGACTCGCAACCACAAGTCCTCGATCGGAACAGCTTCCGGCCAGTGACTGTCAGCGGGCCAATTTCCCCCCCCCCCCCCTTCCCTTCTCCTTTCGCAGAGTTCAGACCATCCATTCTCCTTGACCATGCGCTCTGCACAGGAGGCGTGGACTGAGCAGCGTAATCTTTTTGCTGATCCCAGTTCCGAGGAAAAGCCGTGGCATGATCTTGAAGGCGATGGTAGTATCGCACGTAACGACACACGTAATGACAACCCCGTGGTCAGCATAGCCCTTCTCTTGTTTCTCCCTCTTGTGAACCAGTTGACGAGACCTGTGCAAGTGAGGAGGAGAGGATCCCCCACCCTCGGTTTTCGGCTGCAGCTGCCCTACGTGACATCGCAGCCCGCGCTGCATATGCCATGGCCGGTGGTCAGACACCATCTCATCTCTGAATTGGGTTCACTATCCTCCTGCAGATACGGGATGCGGCACACAGCATTGCACGCACACCCATCGCATTATTGTTTGTATGGTCCGGGCCTGCTCCCTCTGTCTTGCTACTGCTGCTGCCGCCGCCGCCGCCAGCCACCGTGCTTGCAGGACACACAGAGAAGAAGAATGTGTGAGACCGGATGAACGGTGCAGCAGAAAAAGAAAAGGAGAAAAGAAAGAAGAAAAGAGGGGACGTGATGTGCTGAATCCTTCCCTGCAACTAGCCGGCACACCATAGTACTACTACTACTACTACTACTACTACTACTACTACTACTACTACGACGTACTACGCTGGTACGTAGTCTAGGACACAGAACCCTGTCCAGTTGGAAGCTCTGTTGTGAGACGCTTCCTCTGCCCCTCCTCCCCACCTCTTTATTTTTCCCTTCTTCTTTTCATGTCCATTTCCCGTACTGAAGCCCGCCGGAGGAGAGATGCTCGGTTGCGCATCCTGGCCCAGCACGCAACCCGGAGGATTTGAGCTCCATAAAATAAGACGCGGGTTTCTAAGTTTACACCCGTGGGTCTCCACCCAGTAACTTATCCATCCCCAGCTCCACGGGCCGATGGGAAACGATATCACCTGGACATGGACAGAGTCGGGGTTTAGTGATCATCCCATGATGAGAAACTCGTGATTCAGAAAATCTTATGGCTGGTGTGGTGCAGGACGACATTTCCCGAGAAGCGATCTGATCGCAGGGGCGGGTGAAAGTGGGCCGCCCTTGAAGAAAGAAAGAAAGAAGAGAAGAGGAAAAGAGAGAGAGAGGGGACGAGGACAGAAGAGAAGGCGCGAGAAGGGGGGAAAAGTGGGGATGACGCGTCTGGGTGACGCGTGACAGACGCCAAAAAACGCGGTGTCGCTACTTCCTGATTGATGATTTCTTAGGGTGCATACTATGTAGTACGTACCCCCCCCCCCTCTCTCTCTCTCTCTCTATACTCTGCCCATTGTACCTCCGTACTACTACTAAGTAAGTACTCAAGTATGTACCTTCACTCCAGCCCCCTTCTTGTTCACCATCATGCATGCACGATGCCTTATACGTCTCGACCTGCAGCAAGGTGTACTACACTGCATACTGCACTGCAATGCACATCACATGTGCCACCTCAAGTAGTTCGTTCATCCGTTCGTGTGTCTGCCCGATCTGTCGTTCACGCACCCTAGACTTTCTTGCTTTTTTCATGTGCGCAACATATTCCAGACAATAATAACTCGGCTGCCGATCCCCAGCCCCAGCCCCAGCCTTTCGTGCTCGTACCCTCTAGATCAGGATTCTTTCACTGATATTTTGGGTACTTTAATTTCCCTACCATCCTGGGAGGACTTTCGTCACACTGTCCTCCAGCCTCTCTCTTTTTTCTTTTTCTTTTTTATTTTTTTCTTGTCTTTTTTGGCTTCCAACAAGATCGCAACCGGGAGGAGGAGGAGGGTTCCCCACCAAAGTAGACAGAACCCGCCTGTTCAGCGCACGGGGTCCCTGATTGTTCTGGGCCCAGGCCTTGATTTGGGGGGGGGGGGATTATTGTAGACAAGGCATCCATCTCATCCCACATGGACCAAATACAGCATCGTCATCATCAACATTTCAATCCTGAATACCGGTTGTGGCCCTTGGTCAGCAACTGACAAGTGCCCATCTGGCCATCCTGTCTCACTTGCACACACGTACGCACACACTTCGACTGACTCCACCTGCTGCAACGTCCAGATCCGCACCCCCTCCACCCTGTCCTACTAACTGTCAGCCTGTCAGGCCTACACCCCCCCAGCCTCGATTTATCCTCGACAGCGTCTACCAAGACACACCCCCCAGCGGCTCGACAAGTCGAAGACCTCAACTCCAGAGACCCTTCGGGTAGCGAAAGCTGGGGACCCACGGCGGCTTGTATCCACCAGAACAGCCTCGCTCACGTTACCACCCGTCCATCCACCCATTCCCACCACCCACTCTCAGCTTATCTCCGCCGATTGCCTGCATTACTGACTTACAGTATTACCTGTTTGCATCTGTGAGCCTCAGCAAATGCCAAATTGGCATCTGGCGGGGCGCTGGTCAATTGTCCGTGCCCTCAGAACCTAATCTCGCAACCCGCCGCAGTGCCCTTGTCTATAGTCTGTGTCACTGTCTGGGATAGAAAGAAAAGAAGAAACAAGGAAGGAGCAAGAGAAAAAAGAAATAGAAAAAGAAAAAGAAGAAAAAATTCCTCTTCGCCTCTCTGTCTCTACACCGTCTGATGAAAAGAGAAACACGGGAGAGAGGGAAAGAGGGAAAGAGAGAAAGAGAGCGAAAAAACACACGCATACGCCTTTAGGAACGGGAGAGCGAAGCGCTGGCTTCTGCATTGCTTCTGGACTGCGTGCCGCCCGCTTAGTTAGTCCTCCCTCTTCATTATCGCGAGCCGTGCAGGGCCTGGGTACCCACACCCCAACCACCACCTGCAGTAAGCGCTGCGCACGTCGAGGAGAAGGCCCCAATCCACACCCCTTGGGTCCTTGCAGACATCACCTGCACATACATCATACACTACATGCTGCAGCAGACTGGATCCGCCCATCAGGGGATTCACCAGCAGTCTGCCTGTCTTCTCGCTTTTCCTTCCCTTTTCTTCTTCTTTGCCTCTCTCTCTCTCTCTCTCTCTCTCTCTCTCATCAATCCTGCAGGGGGCTGAAGCAGAAGCAAAGAAGAGGCCTGACTAGGACCACCAAGGTACGTTCGGTACGCTGGGAATAGCGGTACGCAGGTACCCTGGTACATTCAGTGATACACTGAGGAGTACTATGTAGGCCGGTACAGAGAGGGAAGGGACATGGGACCTGGGACCTGGGACCTTGATCGGGCTAAAGAAAAGTGATCGCTGCAACGCCTGCAGCCCGCCTCCCCCCGTCGAGGGCTCCACTGCTGCTGCTACTGCTGCTGCTACTGCTGCTGCTACGGTACCTCTGCACCACCCGCAATCCTCCCCATCATCCCATCCCCATCTGTCCCAACCCTACCCTACCTACCCTCTTTTCTCTTATGCCCGTCACAAAGAGCCACCCACGACCAGGGAACCCAGAGTGTGCGTCGTTCCTACATAATATCCATACTCCCGCCTTGTCGCCACCCTCCCCTCCCCCCACCCATTCGCATTTCACCAACGATCGTTCCATTCTCTTGTCATCACCCTTCTCTCCCACCATTCGGTCGCAAACTATCCCGTCGTCGCCTGTCTCTTCTTTTCTTTGCCCTACGAACTCTTTGACGACAACCGATTTCCTCTCTTTTGCCCCCCCCCCCCTTTTTCTCCCCATCACGAACGACGCTCCCCTCCTCCTCCTTCACCACACTCTCACCAATCGTTTCGCTCGATTTTTCATCTAATATTTGGACATTAGCCAATTCGTCCACTTCTTCCTCCTCCTCCTCCCATCAGAAAACACAAGAAAGCAAACGTGGCGCTCCTATCGAATCGAAGACGGTGAACCCAGCCACCACGAATTCGAGACTACGACACATACGATACCAATTTCCTTCTCATTCACCAGCGCTTTTCCTTTTGCGACACACATCCTCTTTTTCATAGTCAATCGCGCAATCTCCTTGGACTCGTCCAAAACCTTGTGGAGCCGGATTCTACTTGCGCACATACCATACTACATCGTCGCAGCGCCGATTGACGTCGCTCTCAAACAGCCCTCAGCACCTTTCGCATTCGCACCCCTTCTTGTCGCTCTTCGAGTTGATGACAGCGCTTGATCGCGCAGCGGATTGATACGCCATGAGCGCAGACCAGAATCCGGCGGCCTTGTTCGCACAAGGTCGTCTCGCCGCGCCGAGGACTCCTGAACCCCGTGACGAAGTCGAGTGCCAGACGCCCTGCACCCCGCGACCGCGCTTCAGAATAAAGCGAAGACACGACCCTCTACACCTTGTCGCACCCACCCAACACTTTCTCGCCTCCGTCGCTGCCGCCGACGTACCCATTCCGAGCATCGAGGAACCCGCGATCGCCGATCTTGAACCTGAAGCATTCCCTCCTTGGAGTAATCCCGAGCGCATGGACGACCAGATGATCGGCGGCGGCGACAGCGGCGGCGGGCTGCTCCACCCTCCTCTCGTTCGCGGACCATTGACTACCCCACCCAAGACGCCTGCGACCGAAGACCCTCCATCTCTCACCCCGTCTCGTTACCCAAATTGGGCCATCGACTGGATGAGCAGTTGCGAGTCCAGCCCAGAGCCTGAGTCGCGACCGTCCACTTCACGATCAACGCGCACGAGCAGATCCTCCTTCAGTCAGCTGTCGTCCTGCTTCTCGGATGAAGACATACAGTTCAGCCCGGATGTAGCGACCTCTGAGAAGTTCCTGTGTTTCAACAGCAGCTTCTTGGAAGAGCCTCGGCCAGACATGCTCCACCCGCAGAGTGGTGCGAGCAGTAGAACACCAAGAAAGGCTCCTTGGACAAGGGCGATGGGCGCACACCTGTGGGCGACATACAACATGTACCTGTCCGACCCCCGCGTCACACCTTTCCAGATTGGCAAGAGTGGTGTCCCGCCGGAAGGCGTCTGCAAGAGAGTTGCGCGCGAAGCCGCCCGGAGCTGGAAGGGATCCAAGGCGGTCGCGAAGCCCGCCGGTGCTGCCGATGCCAAGAGCGGCAGCTCGACACCAACAGCAGAACCGTCTGGGGCTTTCATCCGATGGCCGCATACCGGTGCAGCTACGCGCGCACACCTGAGGGTGCTGTGTAGGCAGAAGGCCCGAGGCCCCGACGGCGGACAGATGCGCTTCTCCTACTTTTCCCGAAGCCCAACTCCTTTCACCAACAATACTACCGCTCGATGGGGACCAAGATCGACCCCCGGCGCTGCTTCCTCAACCTTTGAGACCCACGCCATGTCTACATCCCTAGCAGTCACCACCTCGGAAGCTATGAATCCAGAGGGACCGCTCGCACAGCTGACGAGCTCTGCTGCGCCCGGCTCGCTAGCTATGACCCCTCCTGAGAGCCTGGACCATATCCCACCCCCCAATGTTGATGCGGAGCCGTCAGACGAGGAGCGGCGGCGCCTTGGCTCCCCCATCAACGCGAGGAGTTATGGCCCCAGCTCCTCTTTCTCATTGGCTGATCATGTGTTCGATGTCCCTGCAGATGTCTGTCAGCGGCAGACACGCACCGTGAGCGGGCCGAGACCGAGGCTCCAGTCCCCGGTACGCCTCAGTCGATCATCGACCCAGAAGAGGAAGACTGGGCAGGCCCACGAGGCACGCAAGCGACCCAGCCTGTCCACTGATTTCTGGCTTGACCCGAGCTTGGCCGCCGGCCGCGGTGACCACCATCTCGCCCACAAGAAGAGCTTCAGCCTGAGCTACGGCGAGGACAACATCTTTGCCTCTCGGTCTCAACCGCAGCTCTTCATCGACACGGCTCAGGTGACGAGCCAGCAGCAGCAGCAGTCCACAGTCCCCATGGATGTTCCGCGGCGGCTTGGTTCGCCGTTCTCGGTCGCTGGCTCAAGCTTTAGCGTGCCCAACAGGTTCAGCCAACCTAGCTTCCTCGACGTTGCCATGCTTGGGCGTCGTTTCTCGACCGTGCATCCTTCAAGCGGCTCTCATCCCAACGAGCCCGCCAGCATCAACCTGGCCTCGAAACTGGCCTACATTGACCAGCGGCTGAAGGATTTCAACAGCCCCCCGCAGTCCGAGTCTCCCTCGTGAACTACTTTTCTGATAAAATCCACCCACATTGCCGCGCACCACGCAGCGCGGATCCCACTCGCTCTCGTACACACACATTTTATCTCCTTCTCACGACATCATGAAATAACGGTGCGCCACGAAATGATACCAAATTCGTGTGGCGGACAATGCCACTCGACAGGTGAATAAGTGCTTTCATCACACACACACACACACACACACACACACACACACACGGACAACTCTCGACATAGACCTTTCTTGCATACGACAGTCTCCGTACTATGAGGTAACGGCGTCTGTTTTTATCATATTGGCGAAATTCAGGTCGCTTGGACGACCAGACGACAACCCCCCCTGGCTGATCCACGAATTTGGATACCAAGGCGTTCTAAGGAATCACGGCCCTGTAGGGGCTTTTTCTTCCACTGTGTGGATGATCTCTCGGCGATATGGGCTTGACGATGTTTACGAGACGATACCAGGTCGGAATCTAATAACCCTTCCTACAATCGTTTTGGGACATGAACTTTTTCTTGGCACACACACATGACTTACAACCTGGGCTCGGCGGAATACAAACCACCGAGATAGATTCTGCGGAGAAGAGGGGAGACATCTAGGAAGGTAGAGAGAGAGGGGCGCAGATGTGCTACGAGAGACAAAGGTATTCTCTTCTCATCTCTATATATTGCATGGAACCTCAAGGCACTGGAGTACGTATGAACGGGACAGGTCCTATGGCCAGGATATTATTTGGGTGATGATGATGACACGAAGGGCACAATAATCCTTCTGCTCAAGCAGCGGAGCACCAAAGAAAATGAGATCACATTTGACCAATATCAAAACTCAGAAGATGATATTGCTACTGGTGTGCGTGAGTGACGTGACGGGTTCATGATAGATGGGGAGGGAGGGAATCATGGCCAGGCAAGGCTCCTCCTTCTCAATCTTAGAACTCTTGTCGAGAAATCAGACTGGCTCGGAGACACTCACTTTCCCTTGTTGATGCTGAAGTTTTGAAGAAGAGCTTTTCCCTAAGCTGTCTCTCTCGCTCTCTCTCTGCCTCTGCCCTAGATTTAACTTTTTACCTACGTTACTTGTCGATCTTAACAGCGGACGCGCCCGCAACGATCTGCCCGGCGGCCCGTAATTGTTGTGGGACGCAGGCCGTGTTCCCCCCCCCCCGGCGCCCTCCAACGGGGGGTTGCGGATACAGCGTTGCTTAATCCCACTAACAACAGTACAGGGCTGCATGCCTGTTAAGTGACATGAAATGGACACACTGACCAAGCTTCTAAGGAACCCCCCTCCCCTGTAGGGAGGTGGGAGCTCCCCTCCTCAACGTCAATATCATCTTATCTCCTTCCCCGACGTCCTCCCACCTTCCCGCCTCCTCCCCTTCTTTTCTTTCCTCCGCGACCTTACTCTCACTTTCAGCCCTCCTCTCTGTTTCCTTTCTCCGCACGCGAACCGCTGGATTAAATGACGATACAATGATCGCCAGCGCATCGGGCGGGAGGACGATGATCCAGGCCCGGCTGCGCGCCTTTGCACTCTGTGTCCTCGTGCTGCTGCCACTGCTGTTGGGCGCTGTGGTCGAGGCGTCTGTCGGGGATAGGCTGCCTGAGTTCAAGGAATGTGTTGAGGTTCGTGTCTTTGTTTGTGGTTCTTTGTTCTGGCAAAAGAAGAAGAAGAAGCGCAGGTGACTGATCTGTTTTTTTTCTTGGGACGGGGAATTTAGGTCTGCGAGCGGGAGAATTGTAGTCCTGGGAAATCGCAGACGCCCATACGTGAGTAGTCTTCCCCCTTCTTCTTCCTCCTCCTCCTACTCCAGTTATAGTCGCTGACCAGACTCAACCCAAACCAAAATACAGCCCTCCACCACCGCCTCCTCCTCTGGGACTGCCCCTCCGAGTGCGACCACACCTGCCAGACCATCATCACATCCCAGCGCATCGCCACCTCCCAGCCCGTCGTCCAGTTCCACGGCAAGTGGCCCTTCACCCGGGTCCTAGGCGCCCAGGAGCCCCTCTCGGTGCTCTTCTCCGCCGCCAACCTCTGGGCCCACCTCGACGGCCTCCGCAAGATCCGCGCCGCCGTGCCGGCCTCATACACCTTGCGCCCGTACTACACCGGCCTCGCCCGCGTCGGCATCGCGAGCTGGCTCCTCAGCTGCATCTTCCACACCCGCGACCTCCCGCTCACCGAGTCCCTCGACTACCTCGGCGCCGGCGCCAGCGTCCTCTACGGCCTGTACTACACCACCATCCACCACTTCCGCCTCGACCGCCGCCGCCGCCCGTCCTCGTCCCTGCTACACGCCTGGACCCTCCTCTGCGCCGGCGCCTACCTCGCCCACGCCGCCTACCTCCTGCTCTGGCGCTGGGACTACACCTACAACATGGCCGCCAACGTCGCCTGCGGCCTCGTCCAGAACGCCCTGTGGACCCGGTACAGCTGGGTCAAGTACAGGAGCTCCCGCCGCAGCTGGGCTACATGGCCGGGCTTGTGCGTTGCCTGGGTCGTCCTCGCCATGAGCTTGGAGCTGTTTGATTTTCCACCCGTGTTTGGTGGGAGCGTCGATGCCCACTGCTTGTGGCACCTGGGCACCGTGGGGCCTACCGTTTTGCTGTACAAGTGAGTTTTTCTTCTTCTTCTTCTTCTTCTTCTTCTTCTCCCTCCGAGCGGTGAAGAGATGGGAGAATTTGAATACGTTACTATATGAAGTCGTGTGTGTGCTGACGCGGTGGGACAGTTTCTTGGTCAAGGATGCGCAGGATGATATGGCCGGAAGCATCGAACGGTTCAAGGCATAAGAGAGTCAGGAAACCCGTTTTTTTCCTTTTCCCCTTCTCTTCTCTCTCTCTCTCTTTTATTTTTATGGGCTTACGGACGCATAGGAATACTTCGAAAGTGCCGTACGCGTTCATAGGAGACGCATGATCAGCAGTGGCAAAAGGGGGTGCTCAGTGGCTAGATTTGAAAAAGAAAAACGCTTCCCATTCCTGCGCAATTGATACCCTTATCTATCCCATCATCTAAACATTATATCAAAGAGTCAAGACTGCTATATAATACAACACGCCATACCCCCTCTTTGAGAAGCCGGCCCTTCATTCACCCACCTCAGTCACCGACGAGCAAACAAGAAGAAAAGAAACGGAGGTGGGGAAAAAAAGGGCGGCCGAGACGTGGTCGTGTAAGGTATCCTTGACGATGTATCGTAGATAGTGCCGACGATATCCCACGCAGGGGCGAATTGTTGAAAGAACGCCCCCTTGTGTGGAACATCCCAAAGCCCTATCTGCGAATGACATGCGTGGCGAGGATACTAGTTACCTGACTCCAGCAGCCAGAGTAGGGGGGCCGAGGAAGGGCGAGCGGAGCGGCGTGACTTGACGAGACCTACTACTTCTCATGATGCTGGCGGGGGTCTGCGTGCCGGAGGCCTCTTCTGCGTACGCCGACGCCCTAGGTCGTGTTCGACTTCCATGACCAGCACCTTCAGCAGTTCATCCGAGGGCGCCATCGACGCAGAGATCTCTCGGTCTAGTAGTGTCACATGATTAGCAGCTAATTTCTCTCTCTCTCTCTTCCTTTCTTCCTTTCTAAGCCTTCTCCCATCCACACCCCTGCTTGAGAAACCTAAGGAGAAGCTTGCTCCTGCTTAGAAGAGCGGGAAAGGAAAACATGTCTTCTCTCGTGTATCTACACTTGTGGACAAGGTGGGGGAAGGGAAAAAAGGGGGAGGGAAAAAAAAAGAGAGGGACAAGGGAGATGGCGAGACGAGAAGTTGAACCGACACCTACCAAAGTCTTCCCGGCTCGTCAATACGTTTTGCCATGCCCTCCTGAGCCGTGAGTCGCCCCGGAGCCGATGCAGCGTGGATGGCTGGCCGCGCCGTGGGTAGAAGGGCGACGAGGAGCGGAAATAGGCACCGTACTTGACAAGAAGGATACGCTGGAGCTGATAGAGGATGTCGAGGGCGGTCGCGACGGCTCTGGGCACTATCGGAATCGGAAGTCAGTCAATTAGCGAGACAGCCCGTCGTTTGAGAAGAGGAGATACCCGCGCGTTGCATTGCATTCGAGCAGCAGACAGCTAGATAGGTAGCAGCAGCAGCAGCAGCAGCAAGCAAGCAACAAGGAGTTTGAGGTTGAGGAAAGACCTTACTGGCAGCATGCATACTAGCCGAGGTGGTATACACCGCAATCTGCTGCCGGTAGATTAGGATCATCTGCCAGAGACACGCCAGAACCGGGACCTCGACGCCCTTGATGCCCGTGTTAAGGAACACGTCCAGGTTCTCTACCGCGCGCCTCTCAGCAGAAACGAGCTGGGCTACCGCCAGCCACTTGAGCTCCGAGAGCACACCTTTCAGCAAACACGAGGTGCCGGCGCCGCCTCCAGCGCTTCCGTATGGTCCTTGACCGGGCCAGTGCCGCACGTAGAGCGTCTGAGCCCGTAAGATTCGGAGCCAGCTCATCATATCGCACACACTGCGCAACAGGGCCCGAGACAAGAGCGGTGTGGGTTTGCTCTTGTTCCGACCGGCCCTCTCGGGTGGAGGAGGTGCCGGTAGCGGGCGGTCTAGCAGTTCAAAGGTGAGGGTGCCGATGGCGGCCTCGAATGTCTGGTGCCGTGCGAGATCCTTCCTGACCTGCTTCTCAGCCCAGGCGAGAAGGTCGCCGGCGGAGGGCTGTGCCTGGGGATATAGCCGGTAGTATGTTTCGGGCGAGGAGTAGCCGCCCGACCAACTGCTGCCCATCCAAAGCGGCTGGGTGCTGAACGGCGCAGCGGCCTGCAGTGACCGAGCACCCAGCAAGGTTCCCGTCCAATTTCCGGCTGTCGTTAAGGGTACGACAGGTGAGGTCGTTGACGGCGATGGGTAGTACTGCTCAGAACTCCAGTTGACAGGTGAGAACAAGCTCGTGCCGAAGTCGCATGGTTGGAGGGACAGGATCAAACCAGATGAGTCACTAGGACCTGGGTCGAAGCCGACGCTGACTGATACAGAAGCACTACTTGTTAGATAGTTGTTGTTGGGCAGCATCGTCTCGGTCAATTCTGCCTGCCAGACACCTATTGAGGGTATTGTCAGAGGCTTGTATAAGAATGCATCTGGGAGTGTGTGTCGAGATTCCTCAATGTGTCTTACTTGGTTGATTTTCACCCGGCAGGAGCTCGGCCATCCTCCCGCGGTCACACACCTCCGGGTGGCCGTGTATATCTTTGTCGCAAAGCGCGCAGGGCGAGTCTTGATCACACTGAAGACAGCAAAAAAAAAAAAAAAAAAAAAAAAAACAAGCCAAACTGAAACCTGGGCTAAAAAAGTATAAAGGGGGGTGGGGGGG
>JACWST010000309.1:3353-38478 GCA_014850475.1 Cryphonectria naterciae | reverse complement strand
GGGGGGGGGGGGGGGGGGGGGGGGGGGGGGGGGGGGGGGGGGGGGGGGGGGGGGGGGGGGGGGGGGGGGACGAGGGAGTATGTAGGCGTGGTTAGGTAAGGGCAGTTAAAGGCCCTAGTGCTGGCGCAGTTGATGTGCCACAAGATGGATGATAGATAGATGGATGGAAAGATGAATGATTAGGCGGAGAGAAGGGCGAAAAGAGAAAAAAAAGAGAGAGGGGAAGAAGGGAAGAGACGAAATGAGTTGGGGGTGCGACGTCAGGACTGCTGTGAAATGTTCTAACAGAGACGGGTGCTGCGCGGAGACCACTGCAGGGCGGTGGTCAAGCCGAAATCATAGCCCGACTGGGAATGGGCTGTAGTAGGTCGATCGACAGTAAGAGAATAAGCAATAAACAATATACTGGTAACCAGCACTACGCGCTAGGTGTGACGAGCGGACGGGACGGTACTGCTACCAACCATGCACGACCTAAAGTACTGTACTAACTCCCCTGCAACAGCTGCTAGCTGCACATTCGCCTTCAAATCTCAGTGAGGCGTCAGAACCTGGGTGATTCAAGGACCAGCCGCAGCCTGCTTCTGCGCGAATGCAATCAATACCAGACCAGCATTCGACACAAGCCACGCCCCTGCGCACACACGCTTTTCCGGCCAAGCAAGGACCTATCGCAAAGCTCTCTGGCCTTCAGCCGCCTCAGACACGTCCTCCTACGCACAAACCAATCCCTGCAAACGCCAGGCAATACCACAGCAGCAACTTACAAAAACAACCCCTCCCCCCGAAAAATAAAAGAAAAGCAAAAGGACACCAAGGGGCACTGTTTCATGGCCAGGTAGCTTCTATTGGGCCCCTTTGCATCTTTCACCGTCTCTTTTGTCCTCCTTTTCCTCGCGACTCTAGCTTGCAACGGAGAAGCTGTTCCCACTTTCACATCTCAATCAGCCTCGGCTTCGTCATTCCTCACCCATCTTCATCTACGCCCAAGATGGATCAGCAGTCAGCACCAGCAGCACAGGGCCAGGACGATAGGGCCCTCTCTGCTCAGGCAAACACGATATCGTCCCAGACGGCAAGCACCACAAACGCCGCCCCTACACAAGCGCCTGCCAACATACCAGCGCCTGACCTGAGTGCTCTCCCACAGGGCGACCTTGCGAATCTTTCTCTGCAGGGCATACCAGCGGACATGAACCTCCTGCCTATGATGCCACATGATGGAAGCCTACTGACAGATGAGCAACTCATGAATATGCCTTTGATGGTGCCCATGATGATGGACGGCAGTGGCATGCTCAACATGCCTCAGAACGGCATCACCAATGGTATGTCCAGTCACAACCGCGCGCCACTTTAATAAACACATGCTCACGTGTATATGCAGACGAGATCGCCCTCTACGACCGTCAGATCAGATTATGGGGCATGCAGGCGCAGCAGAAGATCCGCAGCGCGAATGTGCTGCTCATCACCATGAAGGGACTCGGCAACGAGATTGCCAAGAACCTCGTCCTCGCCGGCATAGGATCCTTGACGATCCTCGACCACGATAACGTCACCGAAGCTGACCTCGGCGCCCAGTTCCTCATCTCGCAGGAGCAGATAGGCATGAACAGGGCGCAGGCGTCGCTGGCGGAGATACAGAAGCTCAACCCTCGCGTGAACGTCATCGTGGACACGGGCGACGTGCGTCTGAAGGGGCCAAGCTACTTTGCGCTGTTCGACATGGTCATCGCAACAGACCTAGACCCAGACGCCCTCAACATCATCAACACCGCGACGCGCTTCAACATGCGGCCCTTCTACGCGGCCGGCGTGCACGGCCTCTACGGTTTCATCTTTGCCGACTTGATCGAGCACACCTTTGTCATCGAGCGCGAGAAGCCCAACGTGACCACGCAGCCCAAGGCCGAGACCAAGACGCGCATGATCTTCGACGTGCAGACCAGGAAGGAGGGTGACAAGACGGTCGAGATGGTGTCCAAGAAGGAGCTGTACAGCACCTGGCTGCTGGCAAGCGACGGCGCGTTTCTGCCAGAGGACTACACCAAGAGCAAGAGGCGGCTCAGGGCTGTCAGCCCTGCCCTGTCGTGCCTGCGGGCCCTCTGGGACTTCCAGACACAGCATGGCGGGCGGAATCCCGCCGACAAGAACGACCTAGTGACATTTACGAGGATTGCGACACAGAAGCACAAGGACCTCAGCCTGCCGGTGGAGACGCTGACCGCAGAGTTCCTGCGGAGTTTCCTGCAGAACATCGGCTGCGAAATCGCCCCTGTGACGGCAATCCTGGGCGGACAGCTGGCCCAGGATGTGATCAACGTGCTGGGGCAGACACAGCAGCCTATTCAAAATATGGTCATCTTCGACGGGAACAACATGGAGGCGAGTCTCTACCCTCTTCACCCCCCGGGATCTCTGGGCGCGGCGCAGCTGATGAGCTCGCTGCCCGGGCTGCCTGGCATGGGCAATGGGGACATGAACGGGTTCGGCATGTCTGATCCCTCCTTGATGAACATGGCGATGCCTTCGATGGACATGGGCATGGGCGGCGCCATGAGTGGTGCCCCGGGACATGCGGTTAACCTAGGGGCCATGGGAAATGCTGCCGCTGCCACAGGCAACGCCGCGGGCAATACAGGGGGTGGTGCAGCAGGAAACACGGGACCAAACAACACACAGTAGTCAGGCTTCCTGATTCTCTGCTTTATGTACAATATTAAGGGCGTAGGGGTGGGTTCAAGCGGATTGGTAAATACAGGATTGCATAGTGAGGAAAGGATTCATAAGACCGGAGGGAAACCAGTTGGCAATCGGCAACACACTCACTTCTCTTTTGATTCGAGAAACGAGAATGTACAATATGGAATTTCTCTTTTTTACTTTTTACTTTCCCTCTTCTTCTTATTTCTGCCTCGAATAATTAATTACCTCTTGATCGGTAGAAAGGGCAACAAAAATTCTGTGTGTGGGAAGGGAAGGGGGGGGGGCGGCAAAGAAGCTCGTATGACTAGAACGGCGTGGAAATCAAACCAAGCACTGGACCCGATTATGCAGGCATAATTACTCACATAGGCGTTGTTTTCGTGTGGCCAGACCATGTTTCGTATGTGCGATGATGCAGAATGACTACAAGTGGGCCTTCCCGTTTTTGGGCGGCGTTCAATCCTTAGCCTTGTGGCAATGCGGCTGCAAACGCAAGACCAAACGAAGGCCTGCTGCTGTTGCTGTTGCTGCCGCTGCCTTTGCTGAATCATTTTGAATCAGCTTTTCTTCTTCTTCTTTCGTATTCCTGCCAGGCTGGCCGGAAAAAAAATTTCACACGACAACGAATTACCCAAGGCACTCACCCACTCACCATCTTTGTCAGGAAAAAGTTAAGAGGGGCTCCGTCCTGAGGCCGCGAAGAATATCTCCAGGCCGTCCCCCACCACTACTGCCCCGCGATTGCAGATAAAAAGTCCAGCCTTCCCTGATATACCAGAAATTTCATCTCTACTGTACCAACAACCAAAAACCCAACTTTGCACCACACCCGAAGCGAACGAACCCTTCGAAAAGAGGACAAAACTCACTTCTCCTGCGATTTACAAAGTTCCCTTCCTCCATCCTACCGTTTCAAAGTCAAGTCGAAGCATCACAGAGAGCACCGCAATCATGGCTGTACGAGCACAATTTGAGAACTCGAACGAGTGAGTGCTGTGTCCCCCCCTCTACCACACGGGCGATTTTTTTTGTAATTGGGGAGGGGGGGCCTCTCCCGGCGCCCCAGACCGCTCATCATGAGCAGCACATGCTGATATTCATACTTTCTGATCGTAGGGTCGGCGTCTTTTCGACTCTTACCAACAGTTTCGCGCTTGTCGCCATCGGCGCCAGTGAGAACTTTTACAGCGTCTTCGAGGCCGAGCTGCAGGACGTCATACCCATCGTCAGGACCACAATCGCCGGCACTCGCATCGTGGGACGGTTAACAACTGGGTACGTAGCAGAAACACACCAGGACAACGGCTCGAGGGCGACGTGCGGGAAATAGTCAAGACAAGAAGAAGCATTTGACTAACAGAAAGAAAAACAAAATCCACAGAAATCGCAACGGCCTCCTCGTCCCCACAAGCACAACAGACCAAGAACTCCAACACCTGCGCAACTCCCTCCCAGACTCGGTCAAGATTCAGCGGATAGAAGAGCGCCTCTCTGCGCTGGGCAACGTGATTGTGGCGAACGACCACATCGCCCTGATACATCCAGACCTGGAGCGCGAGACGGAGGAGATCATCGCGGACGTGCTGGGGGTGGAGGTGTTCCGGCAGACGGTGGCAGACAACGTGCTCGTGGGCAGCTACATGGCGCTGTCGAACCAGGGCGGCCTCGTGCACCCCAAGACGAGCATATCCGACCAGGATGAACTCTCGAGCCTGCTGCAGGTGCCGCTGGTGGCCGGGTCCGTGAACAGGGGCAGCTCAGTGGTCGGTGGCGGGATGGTGGTGAACGACTGGATGGCCGTCACGGGTCTCGACACCACGGCGACGGAGCTGAGTGTCATCGAGAGCGTCTTCAGGCTGGGCGAGGGCGCCGCGCCGGGCAACATCAACACCAGCATGAAGGAGACCATGGTTGAGTCGTTCTACTAGGCCCACAAGAAGAGGGTTAAAGGTGTGACGAAAGTCTCTGGGAGGACGGAATCAGGCTGGCGATATTCTATTTCCTTTTTCCTTCTTTCTCTTGGCTTATGAGTGCCAGGAGTTATTAGCGGACACGATGATCATTTCGCTTCGAGAATTAGGCCTGAAACAGCGTTTGAGGGCTCCAGCTTCACAAAAAAGATGATGCCCACCTCCCAAAAGCATGATCACCCTGCGGTCCACATGTTGACAGTTTTGTCTCTGCGCTGTGGTCACCGTGTGAGAGTAGATCGCAGGCCAGGCTGCGATCGATTGTGGGATGAAGTTGAGGTTTTCGAGACCTACTATGTATTATGAGGCCACCTCAAGCCACAAACCGTCTAAATAAAAATAAAATAAAATAAAATAAAATAAAATAAAATAAAACAACCTATCATGCTCTGCAGTTTTGAATTAACACATGTATAACGTCGGGGGAGTGACTTGTTTTGCTGCAGCGTGGCTGCAGTGAGCCGGGAACAGGTTGGTTTGCACCCCTGCCTACTCCAGCCCAGCCACATGGACACTCGCCAGATGACGCTGCCTTGCATTGCATCACAAGCTGAGAGAGCCTATATTTCTTGGTTCACTTAGGTTCAAGCGCATACTTGAAAAAGAGCATACATGCTGCTCTTCAAGCTCTCAAAACAGGTTGACGTTTCTTTTAAACTCTTCCTGTTGAATCTCTCACACATTTCAATCTTTTTTTTTTTTTTCGCAACCATCGTGCGTCTCTTCCGCCTTTCCTCCTACTATCTATCGTGGTTCTTGCAGTGGCAAGAATAAAGAGAAGAAGCGCTGCCCGCGAACCCTGAACAGCGCCCCGCCCCACCAACCTCGCGCCCACGTACACTTGCTGCCCTGTCACTTGCCTCTTGGTTGCCTCAGACAGTTCCACGTCGCCCACCACAGCCGCCGGGTCAGGTGGACTTGACTTATCGAGAACGCGTTCATCTCAACCACTCGAGGCACGACTGAGGGTTGGAGGAGAGGAAACGATACCATCCTGAGTCGACAGCGAACAAGTGACGTCTTCAGGTATTATCGGACCTGCCGGCACTTGAAGAAAAAAGGGAGACGACACGAGGACCGAGGCAAGGGTGCTCCTGCGTCCAAGGGCTGTAGGGCCACTCGAGGGGTCTTGACGGTGCATGCAAGGTGGTCCTCGGCTTGTGGAGCACTGGCTTTTGTGCAGACCGCACGAAGCCTCTGGATTGCCATCCTGCCCTGAAGGGATCGATCTCCTCTGGGCTGGATGAACATCTAGGACGGACGGACCCTGGAACCCTGCCCCTCCTTGTCGCCGCCGTCGTCCTCCTCCTCCTCCTCCTCCTTCCTCTGCCTAACCCCCGCCCAAACAACAAAAAAGTCCCAAACTGGACCAGCGTCAGGTTTTGGTCTCCAAAGGCCTTCAGACGACTGGTCAGAATTCCTTCACAAAAGGAATTTAAAATCCCTCTCTTTTCTCCGGGATAATTTCCCCCAGTGGGATCTGACGGAATCCAATCTCGTCTGCCGCCCGCCCTCCATTCGGCCCCGCGGAGGAGCAGGGAAGCAAGATAGACCGTACGGGGCGTCTCCTTTCCAAGGGTCCACTAACGTCTCCACGAAACATTAGTCGACCATGCTAAGCACCTGCGCGTCTGCCACCGCTGCCATGTCTTCCGACCAGGAGCCAACATCATCTCTGGAGGGACAGGGTCAAGATTCATGTCAAGGTGCTTCTCTCCTCCCAGTCTCACCGCGTCAAGCTCCGCCGCCCGCAGCGACAGCCCCGAGATACCTCCCTGCACGAGACCCAACGGTTCAAGAACAGCCTGGATCCGCTTCCACGTTCTCCCCCTTGGAGCTACCACCGACCTCCTGCTCCTCGTCCTCCCTTGGCTACGACGACAGAAAGAAGACCGACCTAAGCTCCCTACACGAATACCACAGTGGTTACGGGCAAGGGCAGGTGGAACGTGCGCTCGCTCCCTCACCGTCTCGAACCGGACCATCAGCCTCCCTCGCCAACTTCCTTCCTGCGAGTATCAGGGCGAAACTACAGACCCAACCACAACAGCAGCGACAGTCACCACCCGTTACAACAGGAGACTCAGGCGAAGAAGAAGACGACGAGAACAACAACATGGGTTTCACAGGCGAAGGGAGGAAGACTCGCAGGGAGTTGGCAGTAGAGACACTAGGCGACTCGATCAAGCACCACCCTCAACAAGCTGCCTCTGAAGGGATCCCTTCGCCAGAGACGACGCCCAAGAGACTCGTCCGAGGCTCGACATCGGGCCCTATCGACAACATCCCCAAGAGTGCAGGACCAGCTACCGCACCGTCTCGACTGTCACTCCTCACCATGTTCGCGAGGCACACACCGCCCTCGATCACCCCTGAGATGCACGACGAGTTGCTGAACATGAAGGTGGAGGAGGCATTGTTCCCCGCGGGCGCGCCGACGGGCAAGGAGACATTCTCGCCCGCAGCGTTCAAGAACCTACAGACACAGGCCACAGGCCTGCTCACCAAGATGCAGAATGCATACCGCCAGAAGGCACAGGCGCTGTCCGAACTCGAGAAGGAGCGCGAGGCGGACCGCGACGAGCTGGACGAGGCCGAGACTCGCAGCAAGCACCTCAAGTTCCAGCTGGAGGACATGGCACACAAGGCGGCCGAGCAGGAACAGCGGATGAAGCAGCTCATGGAGGAGTTGGCCACGGAGAGGCGCGCACGGGCCGAGCTGGAGCGGCTGGGTGCCTTTCCGAAGCAGCGGCTGTCGCCTGGCGGCCTCGCCTCTGAGGCCGGCAGCACCATATCCGAGGACCTCGGGGTGGATGAGGAGGAGATGCAGAAGCGCAAGTGGCGGAAGAGCAACGGCACCGATACGAGCTTCGAGACGGACGACGACAGTATCAGCTTCGAGGGCGAGAGTGTCTTCTCCCGGCCGCGGAGCCCGTCCGTGTCCACCACCACCACGACGCGCGGTGTGGAGACGGGCAGCGTGATGGACATGCCCATGCCCACACCCACATCCATGAGGGGCCCCAACTCGACGAAGCGCACCTCTGTCCAGAGCAACCGGCCCCGCAGCCAGATGAGCACGTTCCAGAAGCTGATGAAGGGTATCTCGGGCGAGGACGGCTGCCGCAACTGCAAGGGCCAGGACGCGAGCTCGGCATGGGACACAGTCAGCCTGCTCCGAGACGAGAACAAGAACCTCAAGCAGCGGGTCAGCGAGCTGGAAGACTGCCTCGAGGGCGCGCTGGACGCGGTCAACGGCGTCGGGTTATGACTTGACAGCGCGAAAAAGATGTGTGATCAACTGTTCGTCCGGCGTTCCGCCCTGCCGCCATTGACCGACACCAACAACATTGGGATGGAGTTTCTGGATTTTTTTTCTATTTCTACAACAACAACAGCAGCAATTACATCAACAGCAGCCATAGCTATCGGCTCGCTCGAGTACCACCGGGCCCTGGGCCTGTCCAAGATCGCTGCGGCCCTGCATACGGCGGCGGTCCGCGGCTTTGCTCTGACTCTGGCTTTTGCTTCACGCTCGAGTATCCTCCTCCTCGCCATCTGGCTCATGGTGGAGACCGGCGTGCGTACTGTTATAGTGCTGTCATACGCAGCATGGTTTCTAATTCTTACTGTGAGCGCGACTACCACGGCCTTTGCATAAGGGGGTCTGTCTGCGTTTTCTTTCCCGGCTTATTTTTCTTTTTGTTGGATGGGTGGCCTTCTATTTTTCTCATCTTGTTTTCTTCTTTTTCTTTACACTATTGCATACCCCATTAGGCGCGAAGAGATAGATAGACAGACACTGGATTATGTGGATATTTCCGGGGAGGAGGGGGGGGGGGAGAGAGAGTGAGAGAGATTAGTGTTATAGAGACTCGCCTCGTAGCTTGATGCTGCGACAAGAATGATAGATGATGAGGATAACCAACCGCCCCCCCCCCCCTCTAACGAATGTCGTCTCGCTGCTTCTGCCATGGTTCTCGTGAAGCTAGTTTTGGGAATCTCGTTGCTGGGAACTTTGGATCGTGAATTGATGTTGCTCGGAGAGAGAGAGAGCAGAGCATGCTATGCTTGTTTTCTTGCAAACCTGGGTCGGAACACGAGAGTCATTCTGTGGAATCCCATGCCCGGCTCCTTCCTTTGAGTGCTACATCATGCACGAAGCATCTACAACCCACACGGTCGGGGGCGAAGTCTTTCCATGAGTGCTCTCGTATTGTTGTAACATCAAGGCAGATGCTATGGGCGTCGGGTTTCTGACCTCTTGCTACTAGGAGTTGACCAATAAAGCAGTCTTTCGTAGGATGGACCCTTCTGGCATGACCTCTTGTAGTGGATGAGCCTCTCGTACGCCTGGCCGGTAGTGGATTCATCAAGACGAAGAAAGCCGTTCTTTGTCTCCTCTCAGTGGCCGTGCGCGACAAGATCACGAGAGCGAGGATCGCCAGTCTAACAAATGGCCAAACAACTCTGAATATTGCTCTCTGTTTTCAAGTTGCAGCACCGACATCTAGTATGTACAGCGGAGACAGTCCCTTTGTCTCCAATCCCGGGCTTTTGATGAGGCAGTCCTCTCCTTCGGCCCTCAACCTCAGTGGTGTCCCTCTCCGTGTCCCTCGCCGTGGTGCTCGTCTTTCGTAAAGACGTACTCATACCCGCAGTATGCCGCAAACGCCACCGTCGCAATTCCCAGGCCGGGAAACGCACCCTTGAATCGGTTCCATCTGGTGAAGAGTCCTGTGTACCGCCACCTCTCACTGCAATCCGGAACAAGTCAGTAATCAAAGGTCGGTATCTGAGGAGAGAAATTCGACTCGGCTGGCAGGGGGGACTGACGCTCTGTCCCAAGGGTCGTAGACGGGCTTCGTGGCCGCCTCCTTCAGCTTGTTGATGTCGAAGCCGGTGATGTTGGTATGTCGGCCGTTAGACGCCCGTAATATCCTGGACTCTTCTGTCAATTGGGCTGGACTGAATTGACCCGAAGCAAAAGGGAGAAGAACTCGAGACTCACATAGTAGGTCGCAGCATCTTGTTGTGGTAGAGGTGGAGGTGGTGGTTGGGAAGTGGAAGCTTGATGCTGCTGCAGCCGGTTGATTGAGGAAGCTCACACAGAGACGTCCTTGACTTGCTGCTGCAGCGGCGGCTGGCGGGCGGCAGGCGAGGGCGAGGGGGTGGTGGAAGTTAGAGGTAAGGCACGACCCGGGTGACTTTAGCGTACTGCCCCACCAGACCACTATTCTTAGCGTCAGTCTGACCTCTAACCTCGAGACAGGACGAGAGCTGCCGTCGACCAAGAGCGCTCCCAAAAAGCCACGCCCAACCAACACCCATACTACCCGACTCCCTGCCCAGACATTGAGACTGACGAGTATTGCAATCGCTCGAACCAGGCGACAGCATAATTTACCATCATAGGACACGTTTTCCCACGGTGGTATCGACATATACACGCACACACGCACGCACGCATACACACACCACCCCCGGCTGCCCGCACGCAACGACGAGAATCCTACCCTGGTTGACCGATGCACCATCTCGTCGATCCCGGCGTCACGGAGCAGATACACAACTCGAAATAGCATCCAGGAACTGCGATCTGAGCCCCGTCGCACTGGGCGTGCCACCCCGTCATGCCTCCCCATCTCTCGAGGTTCCAGAGCGGACCAACAAACGTGCCTCCCTACCAGCACCAGTTCGCCGGCTTAACACCTGGCCAGAGCACCAATTTCCCACCACAGCTGGGCGGCAACCCCTCTCACCTGAACCCGAACGCACAGATACCTTCTTTCGCCACGAACGGAAATGTGTTAGCACTGGGGGGCGGCATGAGCTCGGCGGCCGCGGGCTTCGGTGTCGGCCCTGACACGGGGCTCGGGAGCCATGCCGCGAGGATGGGATTCCACGGCGCTGCGATGCAGCAGCAGCAGCAGCAACAGCAGCAGCAGCAGCACCATGCTCAGCAGCAACAGCAGGGACATGCTGTGATGGGAGATCACCCCGCGCGTACCCAAGCCAAGGGCCGGATACGAGAGGTGTGGAGACATAACCTGGACGAAGAGATGGCCGTGCTGAGAAAGCTGGTGCAGAGGTATCCATACATCGCCATGGTGAGTTCGAGCAAGGCCTGTTCCTGATCACCGCGTGAGGTGAAGTATTAATGACAAAATCCCCGGTCCAGGATACCGAGTTTCCTGGCGTTGTTGCGCGGCCGATGGGTGGGTTTAGGGGTAAGAGCGACTATCACTACCAATGCCTACGGGCGAACGTGGATCTTCTCAAGGTCATCCAGATCGGCATAACACTGTTCAACGAAGAAGGAGAAACGCCAGGCACGAGGCCAAACGGTGGCGATCTGATCGATGGCGACGGCGCGGGCCGGAGGAATGCGGGCCAGAACCAGCTGCCCCACGCGTGGCAATTCAACTTCAACTTCAATATCGACGAGGACATGTTCAACCAGACGTCGATCGAGTCCCTACAGCAGGCGGGTATCGACTTTAACCTGCTCAAGCGGGACGGCATCGACCCTAAGAAGTTTGCTTCTGAGCTCATCCCGTCCGGTCTGACCTTCTTCGAGGAGGTGAAGTGGATCTCCTTCCACGGCGGTTACGATTTTGGCTACCTCACGAAGCTGCTCATGTGCAGACCACTCCCCAAGGACGAGCACGAATTCGAATACTACATGAAGAAGTTCTTCCCCTGCACGTACGACGTCAAGCACCTCATGAAGCATGCCATCAAGCTGCACAACAGTGGCATGTTGACGCCCAGCGATGCCAGCACCACCGAGCTCCTGCAGAAGTTCGAGCAGAAGTCCGGCCTGGAGAGCATAGCAGAAGCCCTGAAGATCAAGCGTGTCGGGTCAGCTCATCAGGCAGGCTCCGACTCCTTGTTGACGGGCAAGGTTTTCTTTTCTATGCGCGAGAAGGTCTTCCACGGGGACATAGCGAGCGACCACGTCGGTAAAATCTGGGGTCTCGGAGTGCCTGACATCTCCATCCCCCCGGCTTACCAGGCGGGCAATCCAACGGTGGACCATACGCCGCCGCAGAGCAACATGAGCGGCCAGAATGGAGGAACTCCAAGCACGCCGAATACGGGAAACGCAGGTCTGGTCCACACACCGGCGGCGCAGTCGCACAACACTAACGGTGTTATGGGGCCGATGACGCCGGGCGGCGTCTTTGGGAACTTCCAAATGGGTACGAGGTAGAACCCACAAGCCCATGACTTCGTGCCGACGGGGCCTGGAGGTGCTCGGATGCCAGTCAATCAATATGGCTTGGCAAGAGAGGAGAAGAAACGAAGATCGGGCGAGGAGACCGGCTTTCCCTCACCTCTCGCCTATACACAACTACCATCACCACCATTTCCTTGCGTGCAAGATTATCGACACCAGTCCTCAGGGCTACGGATGATGGCCCTTCACTCCCAGCCTACCTCTGCGAGGCCATCCCCTGGCTTTGAAATCCGTCAACGCGTATTCTCAGGACCCCCCAATAACGGCTTCAATCGCGAGCTCATTCCTGTAGGAGGCTCAGCTGCTACTACGACTCGAAACTTCCGATGTGTGTCCTCACCTGGCTGCAGTCCCCCGCTTATTGGACGACGACCACCTCCTAGTTTTGAACATCATCAACGTATACCCTCGTCACCGCAATTTCGCGACCACAATTGGAGGCAGCCAATATACACAGGCGGGCGTTCGTTGCTGGGGGGAAAAGACCACACCAACAGCACGCCGTTTTAATTTTTCGAAGCACCAAACAAGTTTCCCCCATCTTCCGTCGTCTTGTTTAACCGGGTTGTTTTGAGGAGTGGGAAGAGGGGGAGTAGGGAGGCACAGGCAGCAGGTATCTATCGGGTTCACGAACGGGTTTTCACCGGACGGAGTTGTGGGTTGAAGGGTCGGATTTTTCTTCCAGCAGAGAAAAAAGAAAAAAGAAAAAAGAAAACGAAATCTCGGAATTGTCGGTTTATTCGGTAAAGAAAGGGGTCTAGGTCTGGCCTGAGTGTGGGGCTCTCTTTTTTCTTCCTTCTTTACAATCCAATGTAACTGTAGTGCTTTTTGCTTTTCATCCTTTTCATGCTTCTCGACAATGGTTAGGGTATGGATACCTGACATGGACAGCGAATAAATGCATTCTGACACACAAGTGCTGCTTGACTCTTTCTTCTATGGCCTCCTTGCTTGTGTGCCTGGTTCATGAGTTTTCAATTTGGATTTCTGTAAGATGACAGCCTGCGTGGGTTTTCCCAAGTGAAGCTCATTTAAATAATACCTTTATGCTTAAAGAAGTCGTTAATATTTGATCCAAGCTCGTCGTTCATATTCACAGAAAGTGATATCGCTATTTAGAAAAGGAAGTACTCTATGGTGTCTTGCCTTGTCTGGATAATAATGAGAGCAGAGACGTCTTTGACCATGACCGTGACCATGACATGTTCCAAAACGCCAGGTCCTTATCATCCCTATCCATGCCCGCTATGCTTTAGAAAAGAACTACAGATAATCATCAAAAGCGCCACTATATAACCATTGCCATGGGGTGCAAGAAGGGAAACAGCTCAAAGTCACGGCTGGCATTCCATGTCCCACATACTTACTGATGTACCAAGGCACAGCAGAGCAAGTGACAGGTGACGATGACAACAACCACACCACCACCGTCAACACTCCTCAAGTGATATAAATCTTCTTCAGATCGTCCTCGGCAACAATGTCTCCAGTCCACAAATCCTTGACCTTCCCCTCGGGCACCCCTGCCTTGCGTGCATACTCCTCCAGCCGTATCCGAGAATAAACCCTGCCGCTAGGGAGCATGAGCAAGTCATGCTCGACATGGCTCTGGCTGTGGTGCGCGTACGGCACGCTGCGCGCCAGCTCGTTTAACTCCCTGGAGCAGATGGGACACACAGAGCTCGTCAGGCTCGTCGAGCGGGCGGCGGGCATGCCGTTGGCGGTGGTGTTGGGGCTGTGGCAGGCGGGCGTCTTGAGCGCGGACAGGCCCGACTGCAGAGCGATGTGCAGCACGGGGAACGAGGGCAGGCCCAGGAGGGTGTTGTGCGTATCGACAAAGATCTTGGCGAGGTCATCCCACCGGGCCGGCGAGTACATCTGCTTGTGATCGGCGTCGTTTGCATCCGGCGGGAAGGCGAGCAGGGCCCCTGCTCCGGCGTACTCCTCCGGGAATGTCTCCTTGAAGGGGAATAGATACTTGCGAGCGAAAGCGATGGCGTCGAGGAGCTTGTCCTCGTTCTGGGTGCGGACTAGCTCAATGTACTGCTGGAGGCGCAGCTGGAACTCGAGCTTGCTCTGTGGTGGAGGGGCAGACGGGTTGTCAGTTAGTGTTGGGGAGAAACTTTGAAACAGTGTGTGTGCAGGCATCGTCAGGTAGAAACTCACATCCATCTTCCTCAGCTCTTTCTTGTTCTCGGTGCACCAATCCAGTGCCTCCTTCACGCTATGATCCAGCAGGCTCTGGCGTATGCGGTTCACCTGCTGGAACGTCGGGATATCCACCAGGTCGCCGACCCCCTTCTTCTCGGCCAGCGCCTTGGCACTCTCCTCGTAACCCTGCCTCATCAGGTAGTCCACCAGCAGCCTGTCGAGCCTGACGCGGCTCCACTGCTCGTACTTGACATCCTCGAAGACGCGAATACCGTGCAGCTCGCTGAGGTGTTTTGCCCTGGCATCCACCTGCCGGTACAGGCGAGCCTCCTCGTCGGCACACGCCGACAGCTTGCGCTTGATGCCACGCATGCGCGCGATCATGGTGTCGAGGTTCTTGAGGACATCGTCAGGGGTCGTGCCGCCCTTCAGAGCGGTGTTGGCCGAGTCCTTGAGGGTCTTCTTGATCGAGGAGCCTTCCTTCTCGACGGTGAAGCGGGCTGCTCGGAAATTGGTATGGATGAGTTCGTAGGGGAGACGCACGAGCGGCTGGTCCTGTTGGGTGCGAGAGGATCCTCTGGTCAGCCTACCTGGATAGTGGGGACAACGAAGTTCTGGGGTCATGAATGTGTGGCCGTCTCGCATCTCGTTCCACGTGGGAACAACAGCTCGATGTGCCTTTCCCAGTAAAGGCGGAGAAAGAAGTACTTACGAGGAGGAGATGATTGGGGTGGTCTATCTTGGTGACTAGATGGTCGCACATGTTTGGAAAATACGCTCCCCCGAGTGGGATGGCAATATCGAGGATGGTGTTGTTATTTTATGAATGTAAGTTGCTCGAAGAAGGCGGGATGTCTGCCCGCACAGTTGGCTCCTTAGGGCAACGACAATGACGCTCAGAGGGTCCCCAAGCAGGCGGCGATAAGCGATAAGCGCCTTTCAATACCGAGACCCTGAGGGGTGTGGCGTGCGTGCGTGATGTTCCGGGCGGGGGACACGGAATGGATGTTAACACTCAACTCACAACAAGCGAGCCAACCAATACCCTGGGAAAGGAAAGGCCCCAGAAATGAAGGAAAGGATCCTATTTGCTCCAGGGAAATTACCCACCAAGGAGTCCGCAGTGCCTGCGGGTCCAGAGGAGGAGGGGGAGGAAGAAGAAGAAGAAGAGGAGGAAGACTAGGCGGGAAGACGACTCGAAGAGTTCCGATGCAGGTGGCTCGCAACGGAGGAAGCTGGCTGCAAGGCGTGATGCACGCCTGAGGAGACGCTGGGAGAATATTTCCGTGTTATTGACGGTCAGCTGCAGATCAGTCACAGATGCAGCTTGGAGACATGTACGCCCTGCCAAGACAGGATTGGGAAGAAGAGCGAGGGTACTACTATTTGGTGTTATGGGTATCTATTTTGTAGCGAGGCGAAAGTTGATCATGTCTGTTGTGGAAGCCTGGAGGTCATGATCGAAAGAGTCCCAATAATTCGTCGTGTGCGCAAAGTTTCATCGCTTATCCGACGAATACGAATTGACGCGTACAATGTGAATGGTAGTAGTCCCTTCTAGCTGGGCGATCGGCAAGGCGCATTCAGCAGGACTTCACGAATGAGAGGTGAAGCTGCTGGTTACGCAGGCCTGGCACGAAATGATGTAGGGGCCACACCATGGTTGCGTCTACACACCATCTCTCCTTGGGCTCTGCATCAGATGACGAGTGCTGGACCAACCCCCCCCCCCCCCAACCCCCCTCCCCTAACGGTTACTGTAACCAGGCATTAAAACTCCGCGACGCCTGCAAGGCATTAACTTGAAGCAACAGTCTGAGACACAACAGACAGCCGCATCTCAACGCTACATTCGCGGCCTGGAACCCTGGGGTATGACCGGTAGGACTGATCAGGTCTTGGGTCAGGTGTTCCAGATGAGGGTTGACTTGTACGGGATAGATTCCATACTATGGTCCAGCCGATCCACCACATCACGGGATCTTGGTATCAGATGCCCAGGAGGGAGGAGGAGGGAGGAAGAGAGAGATAGTAGAGAGAAAGAGAAAGAGAGTTGTGACCAGGCAGGACGCATGGCTAGCTTCCCTTTAGCCTCCCCAGAGTGCAGTGTGGTGTATCATATGTGTGTATGGACCATGCAGCCAATCATGGTGTCATCTCGGCTGCTGGCCTTGACCGGCCTCGTCCAGGGTGGCAAGCTTTCTTGCTTCTGTCACTCACAATCACCTTGTTGTTCCCAACCCCCTGTGTGATGAGATGGGCAGAGTTCAGTCCAGTCAGATCATGGTCCCAATAATTGTGGGATGCGAGGTTGGTGGTGGTGGTGGGCTTGAGGAGTTGGAGGGGTGAAGGGTTGGAGGGGGGGGGTGTGGAACAGGATGGAATGGAGTGGAGACCCCACCCAAGCTTGCGCTAAAATGAGTCCATTTGACTTGACATTTGCGCTGGGAGCGTTTGGTGCCTCCCCCCGTCTCCCAGTAGGCCCAGGATCAGGAGTGACCCCAAGTCAGCGTGTGTTTTTGCGCAGGTGGCCGCTGTGTCCCTCCCACCCCTCCAGGTACCACCTGTTAGTCACAGGCGCGACCAGGTCTGCTGCGCACCCTTGACCAGCACCGCCCAGGAGCTTTTCCTTGAAAAGGCCCCTCCTCTCTGCTTTCCTCGAGGACTCACGTGCACTCGGTAACCAATATCAAAGAGAAGCCAGAGCAGCAGCCTCGAGTCTGCTGCTGACCAGGTATGCAGCCATTCAGCCTTGCCTTTATAACCTCGGACATGATGGAAACTGACTTTGCAGACCACAAAAAACTTATTGGACTCCTCAGAAATCATTCAAAGCCCCCAGATCCTTAATCCGAGGCAATTTTCACTGCTACTGACATCCTCCTCTGGCCAAGAACACCTGACTGGTCATGTGCAAGAGCTCCTCTTCACCTTGTGAGTCGCCGCCATCTCCCATCTCTCAACCGCCCTCCCCCCCCCACCTCTCTTCTTCCACTCTCCATCGTCAGTCCACCTGCACTCTCAATCAAGATGCACCTCAGCACTTTTATCACAAGGGCTCATCATGGTCTTCTTCATTTCTCCTTTCTATAACCTATCACACTGCCCTCTTGCTTGGTGCAACCGGGGGGGGGTCCAAGGAAGTAGAGAGAGAGCAAAAAGAAGAAAAAAACACGCATCCTCTTCACAGACACGTAACGCGCTCACCTGCTCCAATTGAGCCAACACCAACCTGGATCCTGTCTAAGCCAAGGTTGACTGTGTTTATCATGATTCATTTGCCTGTCTTCATCACATACACACGTCTTTCTCCTTTCTGTTGATGCAACTGGATGCAGTTGGGCCCAAAAATTCGCTCCTCACAGCTTCAAGTGAAGTTGCCGACACTTGAAAATTTCCACCGCATCATCAACCTCGCTGTGTATCTTGATGGACTTAATTAGCCAAGGCCATAACATCCATTACCCTTCCCAGTCTCTTGTCTCCATCTTCTTTTTCCTCTTAGAACATGCTTCTCTTTTTTTCTCTTTTTTTTGGGGGGGGGAGGGGGGGGAAGTTGCCCTCATTGCTGAACCCCCACTGAACATCACATTTACATCTCATTCGTCGAGTGCTCACACTGAACAATTATCAAGACAGCTGTTGACTAGTTCAGCTTGAGGACACATGTCGAATGCCGATCTAGCTGCACTTGTTATGGCACAAGTGGCGGCGACCTCTGAGCCAAACCTAGCAGCCCTCACAGATTCGCCGCCTCAGAAGAGAAAACGACTTGGAGAGACATCTCCCTCAGACCTTCGCCTTCCCAAACGGAACACTATGGGAAGTCCAGACCCCACAGATGGATATGGCAGTGCCATCGACACTGCACAGGCAGCCGCAGCCGGCGTAAACGTGTCCGATTTCAACGCCCTCCAGCAGGCCGCAGCTGGCGCTGACCACAGCGATGCTACCGATCCAGCAAATGCATCGAGTACTGCTGCTGCTGCCCTGGTCTATCCTACCATTCACGCACCTCAGCCCTCAGAGGAGAACTTTGCCGCTCAGCTGGCAGTAGAGGAACGACATCACGAGGTACCGCACTACGGTCACGATCAAGACACCCTGCACTTGGACCATCCGGTCTTAGCAGCAGCTGTGGGCGGTCAGCCTAATGGCGTGATGCGGCAAGACATCCCCGGAGTCCACCGGTACTCTACCCCCAAGCCGGCTGTTGGCTCTGAGGAGTGGCACAAAATGCGGAAGGACAACCACAAGGAAGGTAGGTGTCACACAAACAGCACAGCATTCATTCCCTTGGGACCTGGGAGGATGGGCGTAACTTTCCTGCGAGATGCCAAGATCACGCCTAGTCTGCCAAAGACTCCTTTGCTGATGGTAGATAGTCGAACGCCGCCGTCGTGAGACCATCAATGAGGGCATCAACGAGCTGGCAAAGATTGTGCCTGGATGCGAAAAGAACAAGGGCTCCATCCTGCAGAATGCCGTTCGTTATATCACCAAGCTAAAGGAGGACGAGCAGCAAGCCATTGAGAAGTGGACGCTGGAGAAACTCCTCACCGAGCAGGCCATCTCCGAACTCAGCACCTCCAACGATAAGCTCAAGGCCGAGTGCGATCGGACCTACCGCGAGCTCGAGGCATGGAAACGAGTCGCTGAGGCGCACGGCCTCTCCATCGACGAGGGCCACCACATGAACGGCGGCCCGGACATGGGTGACGACGCCAAGTAATGTCTTTTCTGCAATTTGACTTATGGTGAAAGGCTCGACACGTCTTCGAACATCGAGTTTATGCGTTCGGCTCGGCTATACCCCCTAAGGAAGGCGACAATCAAGCCTTCTACCGAGGAGAATCTTGTTTTCGATTGCTGAGGCGTTTCTGATTTGGTGTCGGGAGGTAATAACTGCTTGCGATTGGCGCCGCCTTCCGGAGGATTTGATCCACTCCTTCTTTTTCCTTCTTTTCTTTTTTCCATTTTTATAACTTTTCTTTTTTTCCAATTCGTTATTTCGTTCGGGACAATCAAGGAGGCATTCATTTCTGGTGAGATTACCATGTGGCATACTGCTAAGGCATAGGCGTTCCGGAGGTAAGTCTGGTCTGCCGATGGGATTCTGGGAGGCTTTCTGAGGAGTTACACGGTTAATGGAATCATACATCGCCATTACGATTCCTTTGATGCTCGGTGGCCCTCTGAAACTACACGTGGGACCTTTTCTTTCGGGAGATGGAACAGTCGAGTGCTGAAGAGGGTCTTCAGCTATTAGTAGGAGAATCCTATGAAAAGGGAGCATTAAGAGACCGTAATAATGGTGTCGATTATATGTGCAAGGTGGTTGGTTGTTCAACGCAGAGAGGAATTTTTTTTCTCTAGAGCATACAAGAGGTCCTGGGGAGGGCAATATCTTATAGAAGGCTGGATACCTGCCGGGGGAGAGCAAGAGAAGCCATGCCGGTGCAAGGTCACCAGCTGGAGATAGTCTGTTAAGCACATGAGTCTTGTGTGATGGCATGCCCAATAGTGGTAATACAAATACTTTACAGACCGGTTCTGTGGGTGTGCACTTCAGATCGCGAGCATTGGGCAATCAACGATCCGACTGGCTGCCTGACAAGACTTTTTTTTTTCTCTCTCTGACTCGGTATAATTCGTCGAAAGAGAGGGAGGGATACAAAGACGGATGCCCCCGTGCAAGTACCTGAGACTTGGGCTTGGATGCTCGCCACCTCTCCAGCTGGGATAAGTTACCAAATCAGGCATGTCCAAGAGGCCTCATTGATGGTATGGGTATGTATCGGTCATCCACTAATGTTTCGTAGTATCATGTATGTACATAGTAGTTATACGTAGTGGGTGTCAAAGAAAAGAAAAAACACGGTGCAATCGCATAGACATTCCTCTTTTGGACATATAGAACGCCCCCTAGGTTATCACACCGTCACCCAAAGTCGGTTCTTGTCACGAAAAGCGGATGAGTTGCTAATCGGGTACAGACGGCAGTGGGCAGAAAGCCCTTTCCCCCCACCTTTTTTCTTCTCTCTCTCTCTCTCTTCTTTTTTTTCTCTCTTCCTTTGTGAAGAATTAAAGAAGCCCCGGCTGCCGGAGCCGGACCGGGTACAAAGAGGGCGTAGAGGGCGTTGAGAGGCCGGATCGCTGCGCCGGCTGGACATGCCAAAGACAGTAAGGCTGACATGGAATTTCTCCACGCTGCCGGCTCTCTAGCTCGTGACCTGAGATATTGACCTGGGGTGTAAGGGTAGTGGGAGAAGGGAAATAAATGTTTTGATCTGATACGAAAATCAGGGAAAAGATAACTGGGAGAAAGTACGGGAAGGTATCTGTTCCAAAGATGCTCGAGTCTGAGAATGGCACCTTGAGATCTTACTTCACCTGGAGGTGAGAAGAGAGAGTCTTGACGTGGGAATACAGGAAAATATCCTGCAGGATCTGGACAGTGAATCTAGCAGCAGATCTGTAGGAAACCCCTGTAGCCACGGTCAGCAAACGCCCTGTACCCCACTGTCTCGAGCCCCAATTCTAGTCGCCCCCCCCCCCCCCTCCCCCACTTTGATAAGCCTCCCGCTTGGTCTCTGATAGTTCACCTGCGAATGCGGAACGTCAGCCAGCAGTTTCCAAAACCACGTAAATACATCAACCACCCCTTCGTCTCTTGTACCCACGACTTGGACTACTGAACTACGGATCCAATTGCTTAATTTTTACCTAGTTCTTGTGACACCAACCTTTTGTTGGGGTTTTTTTCCTCTCACTTTCGCCCCAGTGCCAATTACACAAGCTCTTGCAAGCCGCCAGACTCTCTGCCTATAAGAAGGGAAGGAAAGGCTTGCTCGCCCTCTCCCTCCTCTCCGTCACGATGTCTGCCCTTCGTACCATCTCACGGCGCGTTGCTGCTACCAGCTCGGCCAGACTCCTCGCCTCGCGACTTGTGCCCGCCTCCTCCTCTCTTTCCAGCAGACCATTCTCAGTCTCTGCCAGCAACATGGGTCGCTTCGACGGCATCGAGCCCAGCGCTCCCTCCATCAAGACGGAGATTCCTGGCCCCAAGGCCAAGGAGCAGACCGCCGACCTCGACAAGGTCTTTGACACCAGGAGCTTGAACATGCTCACTGACTACAAGGCCTCGATTGGCAACTACATCGCGGATCCGGATGGAAACGTGCTTCTGGATGTGTAAGTGCTTACGCCCCTCCGCAACCCCCCCCCCTCCTTTTGTGCAACCTGTATGTATGCATGCATAGTATTGTCCCTTTCGGTTATCGCCAAGACATAGGAAGCTAATGTTGTGTTACTTCGTGTGTGTTTCCTATAGCTACGCCCAGATTGCGTCCATCCCCGTGGGCTACAACAACCCCCACCTGATTGAGGTCATGAAGAGCGATGCTGTTGTCAACTCCCTGGTCAACCGCCCTGCCCTGGGCAACTTCCCTCCCAATGACTGGGCCGAGGTCCTGCGCTCTGGCATCCTCAAGGTCGCGCCCAAGGGCCTGGACCAGGTCTTCACGGCCATGGCCGGCTCCGACGCCAACGAGACCGCCTACAAGGCTGCCTTCATGTGGAAGCGCCAGCAGCAGCGTGGCGGTGCCCACGTCGAGTTCACCGAGGAGGAGCTGCACTCGTCCATGAACAACCAGACCCCCGGCGCGTCGGAGCTCTCCATCATGTCCTTCAAGACCGCCTTCCACGGCCGTCTGTTTGGTTCCTTGTCCACCACCCGCTCCAAGCCCATTCACAAGCTCGACATCCCCGCCTTTGACTGGCCCCAGGCCACCTTCCCCCTGCTCAAGTATCCCCTGGAGGAGCACGTCGAGGAGAACCGCAAGGCGGAGCAGGCGGCCCTCGCCGAGGTCGAGGACCTCATCCTGAACTACCGCGTGCCCCCCTGCGCCGTGATCGTCGAGCCCATCCAGTCCGAGGGTGGTGACAACCACGCCTCGCCTGACTTCTTCCGCGGCCTGCGCGAGGTCACCAAGAAGCACGGCGTGCTGATGATCGTCGACGAGGTCCAGACTGGTGTGGGCGCGACCGGCAAGTTCTGGGCGCACGACCACTGGGACCTTCCCTCGCCTCCCGACATGGTCACCTTCTCCAAGAAGGCCCAGACCGCCGGCTACTACTTTGGCAACCCCGAGCTGCGGCCCAACAAGCCCTACCGCCAGTTCAACACCTGGATGGGCGACCCAGCACGCGCCATCCTGTTCAGGGCCATCATCGACGAGATCGAGAAGCACGACCTGGTCGCCCAGACCGCGCGCGTGGGCGACTACCTGTACGGCAAGCTGGCGGAGCTGGCCAAGAAGTACCCCGGCCAGTTCGAGAACCTGCGCGGCAAGGGCCAGGGCACCTTCATCGCCTTCGACAACCCCCGCCGTGACGAGTTTCTCAAGAAGGCCAAGAGCTTCGGTATCAACATTGGAGGCTCGGGCGCCAGCGCCGTGCGCCTGAGGCCCATGCTTACCTTTGAGGAGAAGCACGCCGACATCCTGCTCGAGGCTCTGGAGAAGATTGTTTCGTCATGGTAGACAAAAGTCAGTCCAGTCACACACACTGGCTATCGTCGCAATGGCGCAATACCGTTTTCTTCAATTTTTCTTCTTCTCTCATTTTTATTATTATTATTTCACCCGTCAATGACTCACCTCCGCGGGTGATGATGCGGAAACGTTTCAGCAAGCTGGCAGTTGTGGATCTTGTATAAAGGGTTCATGTGTGTTGGTTGTGTGCAAGCATATTGTGGGAGGGGGGCATCTGGAGTTCAGGGAGTGCACTGCGATGAAAGTTTCACTTACATTGTGGCTCGTATTAGCATCTGCCATCTTTTTTTTTTTTCTTCCTTCTCCCTCTTGGTACAGGGGATCTTTCACAGAAGAAAATTCAAGGATTGATTCTTCTTCCTGATAATTTGCTCTCTTTGCAATGTCTTATTGTGCATGTGCGTCGAATATCGTAAGTATGCCAAGCAAGGTTCATACCCAACTGACAGGTTGGTCAAGCCTGTCTGCCTGCGTTGGGCACTTGCATATACCGATCTACATGTGGTCCAATGGTAATCACAAAGTTTTGATTGCAGTCGGACCAATGGAGCCTTAAGTTATGGGCAATTCAGCTGGGAAGTATCCATTTCCTACACACTTTGACGTTGTATGTATAAACACCTGGGTCCCCTTCAGGCATTGCATAAGCCAAGCAATATAATATTCCTATTGGTACCATTTCAAAGAAATCGGGATTTGACATACTGTAATCAAAACGACTGCAGTATGATTGTTCTTCTCTAGTTCTAACATGCTAAGCAGGCGGGACCCCAAGCTACAAAAATGTACAATCTACGTCAGACAATCTCTTTGTTGAGGGAAACAGGTTGCTTCGCGTTGTGATGGATTTTTGTTCCTTTTCCAATTGCCTGGTTGTATTACTTAGTATGTAGTATACAGATAACATCAGGACCTGCTGCTCTGGTGTGGAGCAGTCCCTCCCTCTTCCCCCAGTCTCGGCTGCCATGAGCCCTCTCTTCATGGCTGGCTTTGGCCAACGTCCTTGCACCTGGCACAGACCCTCTCGGGGGAAAAATTAAAAAAGAAATAAAGTTCCTGTAGAGCGCAATGCGGGGGAGGGCCGGGAAGAGATGTAGGAGCTCGGTGCAAGTGGAGGGGAGGACCTCGTCTGGAGTGCTTGGACTTCTTAGTTGGACCAGAGCTGAGGTGTGGTGATGGGGATTCACCTGGAGTCAATTGGGTGACAGCAGGCCAAAGAGGTTCAAACGGGACGATTCTTTTGGGATGACGTTCTGCAATGGTGTAGCAGGGACGGGACCTTTTTTCTCTCTATCGTGGTAGATTACTGCATATTTACTTCAAGGAAAAGGTTGGGTAGCCTTGTACAAGACCTTGGATGAGGCTGATGTGCGTGGCCCTGGATGTAAACCACAACACTCCCTTTGCACAATACATACTAGTATTGTTAAAAAAAAAAAAAAAAAAAGGGTATGAATGGATAGATACCTTGGGCAACTGTGGGAGGATTTTCATGGGCGGGGATATTAGATGGGGCAGCATGGCTGTGGATGAGGAGTGTCATCGTCGATCTGCCTCCCGGATCACTCGCCGCGTCTACGATCATTTGTGTGCAATGCGTGACGTTTTTATGCAATCCATCACTGCATAGACGACATGAGATGATTCAGCAAAGAAACTTTTTTTAAATAAAAAAAAAATCATAATCCAGCCTTTTTTACTATACTAAGTGTTTGTTGGCATCGTCATAGCCGATGTTAAAATGCAGGACTACCTACGGATGAGCCGGATCTTTCTTGGACTGTTCTGTGCTTAGCGCCAGGGGGAAGGTTTTTGTATTGAGTTTTTTTCTTCTTTGCCTTCAGAAGTATTAAACCCACACTGGTCCAGCCCAGCCCAAGCCCTGCTGCCCTGGCGCTGTTCTGGTCCTGCCCTGGCTCTGGGGAGCGGATTCGTCTTGTCAGCCTGGTACTGCCTGCAATCGAGTCATCGAGCGCTGGAGCCATCGTGCCTTCGGCTCATCCTCGCGCGGCCGTGCAAAGGCCGATCCGTCCAAGCATTATCACCGCTTGGAAATCTCAAAATTTCCACCTTTTATCTCTTTCTTTTTTTCCGTTCCCAGCCCAATCAATCCTTCTCGAAAATTGATCTGTCACTTCCTTATTCTACCCTAAGCCTACCCTAATAATACCTCACGCCACTCACCCTTTTTTTTTCTTTCTGTCTCTTTTTCTTTTTCTCTCCTCACACCTGAACAAACAGGGCCCACGGCAGGCGCAGCGACAATAGACCCAATAGGGGGGATCGTCAATCAGCGCCCGCTGTCTTGGCCTTGACTTCCAGCCTGCGACTTATCCGCTGCCGGGGGAAGGTCCCACTGCTTTGAGAATCGGACGATAGCTGCCCCTTGCAGAAATTATCCGAGGACGCGACTCTTGTTTGCCACAGAGAGCGTGTCGAGCCTTGCTGCGCCGTTGTTGATCCTATCACCTGGGTGGCTGGCAAGAGTCTCTTGTGAGAGAAAGTAAAAACCAAATAGAAACTGTAAGTCAAAACTTTGTTGGCGGACTCTGTGATCTTTTTGGGGCTTTGCTGTTTTGCATTGTAAAGATCCTGTTTCCCCCCCACCCCCCCAATTTACTATGGTACCTCCCGATTTGTATTCCTTCACTGGTTGGGAGGCCTAAAGCTGGCCTCTGCACGGTTTGTTCCGGGCGCTGGCCAGCCACGGGTCGCGCCTGAATGCGTGCTGCCAGGTGCTATCTACTGGACGCAGCATAGCACGTCCGGGTGCGGTCTAGGTGCCGGAGGTGCCCAAATGCCTGGGAGGGAGGGGGCCCTTGGGGGGGGGGATTGGGTGGGGATGGGGGCAGTTGGAGGCAGTTGGTTGGCTCTTGGTTGGTAAGAACAGTGTGGTAGAGAAGGCACGGGTCTGCGACGGCCTATTTCCGGAGCTCCCGGTCGACCGCTCTTACCGTACAGTACAGTACCATAGCAGTACTAGGTACTCTGGTACTTGTCCTATCCTTACCCAATCGTCCAATTTTTCCCGTACCAGTCACTGACCCAGAACATCTCGCGCAAGCTCGCATACACCCTTCCTTCCACCCTTCCTGTAATCTACCTGTCACTTCTTCTTCTCATCCTCCTCCTATCCTCACCTCTCTCCTTACCTTTCCTCCAGCGTCGTGGTCCCGTCCTGTTACCCTTCTCGGCTCTTTTTGACCACCGACCTGATCTCATGCACCCTCACGGCGTCAATTGACTTGAGGATTGCTCATTGACGACGTCTCCTCCACCACAGGTTCCTCCCTCGACCTCGACAAGCTTCGCCTTTTATCGTCAACCCCACCATAATTCTCCCTCCCCCTCGACGACCTAGATCGAGTCATTTACCTACCTACCTACACCAGCGTTGCTACCTGTCCGGCGAGGAGAGATGCCACGCAGACTGACGAACCCTTTTTCGAGTTCATCCAGCATGACGCCCTCTGAGAAGATGGGTGATCGTAGGCCGTCCACCTCCCGGACGAACCGTCTCACCCAGCTCTTCTCCCCGTCCCCCAAGAACAAGGACAACCTCTCTGCGCAGCAGTCTTTGCTGGCTGTCCAGCAGACCACCTCATCGCAGCAGATCACGGCTCCCTCCTTATCGCTGCCCACCATCTCTCTGTCCACCGCCACCGCTGGCGAGGTCAACGAGGAGGAGGCCTCGACCACGCTCTTCCAGCCTCCCTCCGGCGCTGAGAGCACGCGGCAGAGGCGCGCAGAGACCCAGTTTGGGCCTCTTCTGCACCCGACCCATAGATATATCAGCAAACACCGCGGCGGCTCTCTCGAGACCCCCGTCGAGGACGAGCCGCCCTACTACTTTGTCCTCACCACCTACATCAGCTACCTCTTCCTGATCATCTTCGGCCACGCCCGCGACTTCTTTGGCAAATACTTTGGCGACCAGAAGCGCTACAGCATCATCCGCGGTGCGAGTGGCTATGCCCCGCTGACCGACGACTTTGACAGCTTCTATACCCGCCGCCTGAAGAGGAGAATTGACGATGCCTTTGCCCGCCCCACCACTGGCGTTCCGGGCCGCTACATCACCCTGCTGGACCGCACGTCTAACGACTTTAATTACACATACAAGTACACCGGCACCACCACGGAGACGCTCAACGTCAGCTCCTACAACTACCTTGGCTTCGCCCAGGCCGAAGGCGCATGCGCGGATGCTGTTGAGGAGGCTGTTCGCAAGTGGGGCCTGGCCGCCTGCAGTGCGAGGGCCGATTGTGGAACATCCGACTTGACCCAGGAAGTCGAGCGCGAGGTCGCCCGCTTCCTCGGCAAGCCCGACGCCATGGTCTTCTCGATGGGATACGTCACCAACGCTGGCGCCTTCCCTGCGCTCGTCGGCAAGGGCTGTCTGATCATCTCGGACGAGCTGAACCACGCCTCCATCCGCGTCGGCGCCCGTCTGACCGGTGCCATGATCAGGTCTTTCAAGCACAACGACATGGCCGACCTGGAGAAGAAGCTGAGGGAGGCGATCGCCCAGGGGCAACCCCGCACCCACCGCCCCTGGAAGAAGATCCTGGTTGCTGTCGAGGGCCTGTACTCGATGGAGGGCACCATGGTCGATCTGCCAGGTGTCCTGGCCCTCAAGCAGAAGTACAAGTTTTTCCTATACGTGGACGAAGCCCACAGCATCGGCGCCCTCGGCCCCAACGGACGGGGTGTCTGCGACTACTTCAAGGTGGACCCCAACGAGGTAGACATCCTGATGGGCACCTTCACCAAGTCTTTTGGCGCCAACGGAGGCTACATCGCTGCGGAGAAGCACATCATCACCAAGCTTCGGAGCATCAACGCGGCATCCCAATACGGCGAGTGTGCCACCCCGGCCGTCCTGATGCAGATCCTCTCGTCCCTGAAGATCATCGAGGGCGAGCTGGTGCCGGGGCAGGGCGAGGAGAGGCTGCAGCGCATCACATTCAACTCGCGGTATCTCAGGCTGGGTCTCAAGCGGCTCGGGTTCATCGTTGCGGGCCACGATGACTCTCCGATCATCCCGATCATGCTGTACAACCCTGGAAAGATGCTGGCGTTCAGCCACGAGATGCTCAAGCGCAAGATCTCGGTGGTGGTGGTGGGCTACCCTGCCACGCCCCTCATCAGCTCCCGGGCACGGTTCTGCGTATCCGCGGCGCACAACAAGGAAGACATGGACCGCCTGCTGGAGGCGTGTGACGAGGTGGGCGACATCCTCCAGATCAAGTTCTCATCAGGCATCGCGGGTGGTCTGGGGCCCCTGCCGGCGGGCGTGACCCCCGAGATGGAGAGGGAGTGGCGCAAGAACGGCGGCCATGACAGCTCCATCATCAAGCCGCCGAGGTGGTCGCTGGAGGACGTGTTCGCCTGCGGTGTGCGTGATACCCAGCTGCCTCTGCGATAGGTTCAGGAAACAGTCTTTCTACGAACACGGGGTGTAATGTCTATGAACATAGATATATACGTGGGTTAGACGGCTTTCAAATCTTTTCTGGAGTTGTCGAGAGGAGGGAGAGAGAGAGAGAGAGAGAGAGGCAGAGGCCAAGGCTTGAGGCACGGGGCCTTTGCATCATTATCAGAAAAAGGACGAGACATTACGACGGCGTTCGAGATATCATGTATGAACTTACTAATTTACTTCTATGGCCGGCATGGAACCAACCAGGCCATGGCTACGAATGAGCATTTACAATTTTTTAATGCCAATCAAAATTGGCCTCAATACATGGTTGAAAAACGAGTGTATTACTGCCTGCCGTGACCGAGCATTTGTCTACTATACATCTTCACCGTCCACTAGTGCATGCATGCATGCATGTGTCCAGAAGTGTAATAACGACGTGGGCCAGTGTCGGTGAGCTGAGTGAGGACCCGTGTGTGCTGTCAACTCCACGGGGCCGACCGATCAGTCTATACCCAATAACGAACTTTGGGATAAGACCTACGCCGCCCCCCCCCCCCCCCGCCCCCTCCTTCTTCACAAACCGATACAACACGACTCTGTATATGACAGACATGCTGTCTAGAAAATCTCGAAAGAGCGGTGCTGGAGAGGGAGCCTGGGCTAGGCTGGGCTGGCTGACGAGGCTTACTTAGCTACTACTTACACATGTCCCCTTCTCTCTTCTTGGCCTTTTTTGAGACGTGGTAGAAAAGAAAGAGATGGCAGCAAAACAGTCTTTACAAGGGCCCCGCTTTCAGACAGCAGGACTTAGTCCTACTACTACATGTGTACGGTAAGAGCGAGTGGCACCGAGAGAGCCGGTTACGCCGTTAGGTCCGGGATGAGGAGGCTGCGGAGAATTGCATTAAAGTAGACGAATTGAGCATGTGTATTACAAAGCCGTTGTTGCCCAGGGGGGCGCTGCATTTCCTACTACGGATGTAGCTATTTCTATTTCTAAACTTTTTTTTTTTATTTTTTATTTTTTTTAAAGTCTTCAAGCCCCCCCCCCCCCTGTTTTTTTTATTTTTTTTTTACACCGATTAACTTTTCCTCGAGGGGAGAAAAACAAAAACAAAAACAATTCGATCGCTTGAAAAGATTTAAGGGAAAACAAGAAAGGCCGTAGCTGTTCCTGTTTCTTCAAACAAAACTTCAAAGAGAACAGAGCAAGAGAACACGAAGCAGGCCATTCAAGCTAAGGACGTCATTGATTAACTGCGCGCGCCTCCAAACCGAGCATAGCGGGCGGGCCTTTCCTCGGTTGAGAACGCGGGTACTGTCGCCGTCACGGTTCTCTCTCTGTGCGCTTTGGCTTCAGACAGCAGCAGCAACGAACCCAACCTCTGCGACAAGGTCCTTGCGTACATCTTTCACCCTGCCGACAACCTCCGAGGACCAATTCTTCGGGCAAAGGAGGGGAAGGAGACCATCAATCCATATCTCTTCTCTCTCCTCTTTCCCAGCTCCCATTACTTGCCTCGTCCTCGCTCATCAGGGGAGGAGACAAGACATCCATTCTCAATTCTTCCTCGTTCCTCCTCATTCCAACAAGGAAGAACGGCATGCTCTCCCCGCCAGGACTGAGACACTCTCCTCACGCATAACCTACTTCCTACCTTCTCATCTTCCAACCTGCCTACCTCGTCACGACCTGGGGCTCGAGAAAAGGAAAGAGAGAAAAAACCCCCTTCCCTGGCCTGGCCTGGCCTGGTTACGTGTCTCCTCCTCCTCCTCCTCCTCCGGCGGCAATGATCTCCGACCTCGCCAGTGGCGGTGGCAGCAGCGACGGCGGCAATGTCGTCGTCGTCCCTACCGACGCGTCCCAGCAAAAGCCCTTCTTCCTCCCCTACGACTCGGGCTCCTTCACGGGCTACTGGACGCCCTCCTCCCCTTCCCACGCCGAGAGCCTCTTGCGATCCGGCTACCTGACCGCCACAGACGACTTCAGGCAGCCGCTGTGCGGGAACGAGGAGGGCTGGGGCCCCCTGAGCCGCCTCCGCTACGACTTTACACCGTGCTTCATCGATGTCTGGGTCGCCTCCGCTGCGGCGTTTGGGGTCGTCTTTGGCCTGATTGCTGTGGTGTGGCTGCTCAAGAGGAAGAAACCCAGGGAGGTTGCCAAGGGTGGGCATTTCTGGGCCAAGCAGGTACGTTTGTCTTTGCCAGACAGCAGACAGGGCAGTGTGGTTTCTGTTTTCTCTCTCTTTTTCTTCCCGACCCGGGCTGTGGCTAACGTATGCAACACTATGCTTCCTCACAGGCCCTTCTTGCCCTCGTCATCGCCGACTTCGTTGTCCAGCTGGTACTACAGATCCTCAACTACCCTCGGATATGGATTGGCGACTTCCGGGTCTGGACCACTGCCCTCACGATCGCCTCCCTCGGCGTCGTCTTCGCGATCCAATGGCTCGAACACGCCCGCCTCCGTAACGCCAACGGCGTAGTCCTCCTCTACTGGCTCTTCCTGTTGATCGCCCTGGCCGTCAAGCTACGATCGCTCGTCTCGCAGCAGCTCTTCGTCTCCGACCGCGGGTACTTTATCACATACTGTGTGGGGTTCGGGGTCGCGGTCGCTGCCTTCCTCGTCGAGTGGTGGTGGCCCAGGCGGGGCGGTCAGTACGAGGCTCTGGTCGACGAGGAGGAGGATGACGAGTGCCCGTCCGAGTACGCGACCATCTTCTCGCGGCTGACATTCTCGTGGATGACACCGCTCATGAAGTTCGGCTACAAGAACTACCTGACCGAGGAGGACCTGTGGGCGCTGCAGAAGACGGACACGAGCAGGGCGACGGGCGAGGCCTTTGAGAGCGCCTGGCGCCACGAGATCGAGACCCGTGAGCACCCCTCGATGTGGCTCGCCCTGTTCCGCGCCTACGGGGGCCCTTACGCCCTGGCTGCCATCTTCAAGTCCATGAACGACGTGGCGCAGTTCATGCAGCCGCAGCTGCTGCGGCTCCTCATCGCGTTCGTCGGCTCATACAGCGTGGGCCGGGAGCCAGAGCCCGTCATCAAGGGCGCCGCCATCGCGCTGGCCATGTTTTCCGTCGCCGTCTTCCAGACGGCCATGCTGCATCAGTACTTCCAGGGCGCCTTCGTCACGGGCATGCGCATCAAGAGCGGCCTCACCAACGCCATCTACCGGAAGGCGCTGAAGCTGTCCAACGAGGGCCGCTCGTCCAAGTCGACGGGCGACATCGTCAACTACATGGCCGTGGACGCCCAGCGCCTGCAGGACCTCACCCAGTTCGCCCAGCAGACGTGGTCCGCCCCCTTCCAGATCATCATCTGCATGGTCTCGCTGCACCAGCTGGTCGGCTGGTCCATGATGGCCGGCGTCGGCGTCATGCTCGCCATGGTCCCGCTCAACGGCATCGTCGCCCGCTTCATGAAGAAGCTGCAGAAGACCCAGATGAAGAACAAGGACACCCGCTCCCGCCTGATCGCCGAGATCGTCGCCATGATGAAGTCCATCAAGCTGTACAGCTGGGGCGCCGCCTTCATGAACAAGCTCAACTACGTGCGCAACGAGCAGGAGCTCAAGACCCTGCGCAAGATCGGCGCCGCCCAGGCCGTCGCCAACTTCACCTGGAGCACCACGCCCTTCCTGGTCTCGTGTGTCACCTTTACCGTCTTTGTGCTCACCCACGACGAGCCCCTCACCACCGAGATCATCTTCCCGGCCTTGACGCTCTTCAACCTGCTGTCTTTCCCGCTCGCCGTCTTCCCCATGGTCATCTCCTCCATCGTCGAGGCCACCGTCGCCGTGGGCCGCCTGACCGAGTACCTGACCTCCGAGGAGCTGCAGCCCGACGCCATCGTCGTCAGGCCCGCTGTCGAGGAGCTTGGTGAGGAGACCATCTCGGTCAGGGACGGGACGTTCTCGTGGAACCGCCACGACGAGGGCAAGAACGTCCTGCACGACGTCACCTTCTCCGCCAGCAAGGGAGAGCTCTCGTGTGTCGTCGGCAGGGTCGGCAGCGGCAAGTCCTCCTTCCTGCAGAGCATCCTCGGCGACCTGTTCAAGATCAAGGGCAGCGTCACCGTGCACGGCAACGTCGCGTACGTCGCCCAGCAGCCCTGGATCATGAACGCCACGGTCAAGGAGAACATCGTCTTTGGATACAGGTACGACTCCACCTTCTACGAGAAGACCATCAAGGCGTGCGCGCTGCTGGACGACTTCAACGTGCTGCCCGACGGGGACGAGACGGTCGTGGGGGAGCGCGGTATCTCGCTGTCGGGTGGCCAGAAGGCCCGCGTCGCGCTGGCACGGGCTGTCTACTCGAGGGCGGATATCTTCCTGCTGGACGACGTGCTGTCTGCCGTCGACGCGCATGTCGGGAAACACATCACCGACGAGGTGCTGGGGCCCAAGGGTCTGCTGGCCTCCAAGACGCGTATCCTGGCGACGAATGCGATCCCCGTGCTGGCCGTCTCTGACCACATCGTCATGCTGCGAGACGGTGGCATCGTCGAGCAGGGGACCCTGGAGCAGCTGCTGGCCATGCGCGGTCTCGTCGCGGACCTCTACAAGTCTGCTGGCCAGGACTCGGGACCCTCGACCTCGGGCCCGGCTGCTCCCCCCGAGCGGCCCGGAAGCTCCTCCTCAGACAGCGCCACGTCGCTCGAGGACACCCAGGAGAAGGACGAGGAGGAGATGGAAGAGGCCCAAGAGAGCCTCCCTGCGCTCGAGTCCATCCGACCCGGGCCGCGCACCGGCGCGCCCAAGCCCCGGACAGACAGCTTCGCCACACTGCGGAGAGCCAGCACCGCGAGTTTCCGAGGGCCCAGGGGCAAGCTCACGGACGAGGAGACCGCCCCCTCCAAGACGAGGCAGGCCAAGGAGCACCAGGAGCAAGGCAAGGTCAAGTGGTCAGTCTACGGTGAATATGCCAAGATGAATGACCCGCTGGCCGTGTGCGTCTACCTGATCGCGCTGCTGGCGGCCCAGTGCGCCCAGATCGCCGGCAATGTGTGGCTCAAGAACTGGGCCGAGACGAATACGAGAGCGGGCGGCAACCCTGATGTCGCCAAGTACATCGGCATCTACTTTGCCTTTGGCATCGGCTCCTCGACGCTGACCGTGTGCCAGACGCTCATCCTGTGGATCTTCTGCAGCATCGAGGCGAGCCGGAAGCTGCACGAGCGCATGGCCAAGGCCATCTTCCGAAGCCCCATGTCCTTTTTCGACACCACACCCGCGGGCCGGATCCTCAACAGGTTCTCGTCTGACATTTACCGCGTGGACGAGGTCCTGGCCAGGACCTTCAACATGCTGTTTGTCAACGTGGCCAAGTCAGGGTTCACGCTCGCGGTCGTGTCCTTCACGACGCCTGCCTTCATCGGTCTGATCGTCCCGCTGGGGGCCATGTACATCTGGATCCAGCGGTACTACCTGCGGAGCTCCCGAGAGCTCAAGCGGCTGGACAGCGTCAGCCGCAGCCCCATCTACGCGCACTTCCAGGAATCGCTGGGCGGCATCTCTACCATTCGGGCGTACCGTCAGCAGCAGAGGTTCCTGCTGGAGAACGAGTGGCGGGTGGACGCCAACCTGAAGGCCTTCTTCCCGTCCATCAGCGCCAACCGGTGGCTGGCGATCCGGCTCGAGTTTATCGGCGCCGTGGTCATCCTTGCATCTGCAGGCTTTAGCATCATATCGGTCACGAGCCACAGCGGCCTCAGCGAGGGCATGGTAGGTCTCGCCATGTCCTACGCGCTCCAGATCACCTCATCCCTCAACTGGATCGTGCGCCAGACGGTCGAGGTCGAGACCAACATCGTCTCGGTGGAGCGGGTGCTCGAGTATGCCCGGCTCCCCAGCGAGGCGCCCGAGATCAACCCGCGGAACCGACCAGCCGCGAGCTGGCCCGCGCACGGGGCAATTAACTTCAACAACTATAGCGCGCGGTACCGCGAGGGCCTGGACCTGGTGCTGAAGAACATCAAGCTCGACATCAAGTCGCACGAGAAGATCGGCGTGGTGGGCCGCACGGGAGCGGGCAAGTCAAGCCTGACGCTTGCTCTGTTTAGGCTGATCGAGCCGGCCACTGGAAACATCACGATCGACAATCTCAACACGTCAAGTATAGGCCTACTGGACCTGCGGCGGCGCCTCGCCATTATCCCGCAGGATGCCGCTCTTTTTGAAGGGACAGTGCGTGACAATCTGGACCCGGGTCACGTTCATGATGTGAGTTGTCACCGAACTATTTTTTTTTCTCCATTCTTTTTGTGTGTATGTGTGTGTGTTTGTGTTGCTCTCTTTTTACGCCTCTGTGTCGGTCTGCACGGCAAGAGAGAGAAAAGAGAAGTACCACGAATGTACTTGGGAGGGGGAAGGAGGAGGGGGGGGGGGCTGTGGTGAACCCATTCCCTGTGGGCCTTTTTCACTCTGTTACATGGCCTCGACCCCGAATTTGTCTTTCTCACACAAAAACAACACTTGTGTTTGCCCCGGAATGACGAGTGCTGACTTAGATGCTGCAGGATACCGAGCTGTGGAGCGTCCTCGAGGTTAGTTGCCACACCTGGAGAGCATCCATCTTCCAATAACCCGGCCACATGGCAAGGAAACGTTTATGCTGTGTCGCCCTCGTTCTCCCCTAGTGTCGATCAGTGCGAGAGAGAGAAAAGGAAAATAAGGAACTGACGGTTGTGTGGCCACCCCCTTCTTTTAGCACGCCCGGTTAAAAAGCCATGTCGCAAGCATGGACGGCGGTCTGGAGGCAAAGATACACGAAGGAGGTAAGTCATGTTTCACACGTGTACACACGAATAACTCTCCTCTCTCACACACTATCTCCCTTACTTCCCGCTCTTCTCGCTTTTTGTCGGCTTCTGTTTGTTTCCTGGTTCTTCTTTGGTCTTCCCTACGCACGGCACAGAACCCGCCTTGCACAGCAGCATCCACCCCCCCCCTTTTTTTTTTTTTTCCTCTCTTTTTTTTTTTTTTTTTTTTTTTTATAGTGGTGTTGGGGTTTTTTAGTGTTCCTTGTATTTTCTTGGTTGGTGGTCCGTTTTGTTTTTT
>JACWST010000308.1:22115-38689 GCA_014850475.1 Cryphonectria naterciae | reverse complement strand
TTATATTATCGAGTAAAAAGGATGAAAAACCCCACACAAATTATTACCCCAACAAAACCCCCCCCCCCCCCCTTTTTTTTTTTGTTTTCTCTTTTTTTTTTTTGGCTTTGTTTTCTTCTCTCTGCCCCCATGTTCACGTCACGTTTCGGGTCCTGCATTAGAACCAGGCCAGTTCAACCGAACCCGCAGGGGATGGAGGAGGGGTTGAGGGAGGGTCACAAACCGCTCGACGAACGACAGCATGAGCCGCACCTCCCAAGTTCATTTCAAACCGTTCAGGCGAGGCGCGCTGCAAGGGTATGTGCGTACGTATGTATGTGTGTGTGTGTGTGTGTGTGTGTGTGTGTGTGTGTGTGTCTGTCTTGTGTGTGTTGCATCAGACGAAAACGCAAAAAGAAAGAAGAAGGGAAAATATAAAGGTGACGTGGTAGCAAAGACAAGGGTTTCCTCCTCCAACTGGAGAGGACTCAACCAAAGGCCCGCCCCAGCTGGTGGCCTTCATCTCTCTGTCCACACACACACACACACATCACAATGCCTTTTCCCCACCAATTCGACACAGCAAGCAAACAACATTTGTAGCATTTGAGAATTTGCTCGGGTCCCCCCGGCCGCTGATGAATGGGGAGAAGGGCGTTAACACACAAACACAGGCGCGCGCACAAAAACAAACATCCTAAACCAAGGTGTTTTGCCTGCCTGCCTGCCTGCCTTTCTGAACAGCCCCATCAAAGAAGCCATATTTGCGCAAGATGTGTTGATTGCTTGGTTTGGGAGAAGAATGCCAAGGATCCCAAGGAAGGATGGAAGAGGGGAATGGTTTATCTCTCACACCCAAACCATGCCATTGCGATCCCTCCCGACCCCCTGAATAGGCTTATTCCCGTTTCCAAGCCTTCCTTTGCCTTTTTTTTTCCTATTCTGCCTTGCTGGCTTCTTTTATGCCCGTAAGCTCAGCCTAAAACCGTAGGACGAGACGAAACAGAACAAAACGCAATGCGTTTTCTCTCACTCTCTATGCGCACATATGTTTTTTTTTTTAATTACTTGTACATTGTATGCGTTTCTATTTTCTATCCTTGTCACACTCGAAACCTTTCATCTTCTTATTTGCCTCATCAGCATGGACATCGCATCATATTAATTACCGGTCTGAAGCAAGCAACGATCCCGCCCTGTGTCCACTCTGGTCCCCGACTCAAACACACACACACACATACACACACAAACACACCGATCGCACCGCCTTTAGAGGCCAAGCTCGTCGCTGCTCTCCTCGTCGGGACCGATATTGGTAATGTTTGTGAGTATCGAACGACGTGGTCTCAGCGCCGACACCCGCCGCCGCCGCTTGAGAGGACGAGGAGGAGGATGGCCCTTGTCGCGTATCGTGTTCGTGTTTTCTTTGCCACTGCTGTAGCGTCGCTGCTGCTGCTGCTGCTGAAGACTAGTAGACTCCTCCTTCTGCCTACTCGCCACCTGATCCTCACTCTGACCCTCCAGGTCGTCATCATCGCTCTGCAGGCTGAGGAGTCCAGCCATCGCCACACTCCGCTTCCGCCCTCGCATGATGTACTGCTGCTCGGTTGAACTCTGCCGGCTACTGTTGCCTGCACGAGAGGTGGCACGGGTCTGCCTCGGCTCCATCCTGTAAAGGCCACTCTGGTTGGCCCAGGAGTTGGCCTCAGAATCACTACCCAAGGGGGAGGGGGACTGTGGATCGCCGTCGGTCGCAGCGTCTGCGTTTCGGGAGCGGGTCTCGACGTCTAAATCCGAGCTGGTCTCCTGCATTGAAAGTTGTCTCGAGGATCGCTTTCGCGCGGCTGGGGTCTCCGTTACCCATTCAGAGATACCCTCATCCCAGCGGAAGCCTGTAACTGATAATGGTGATGATGATGACGTTGACGAAACGAGTTTATTGCGAGGCGCCCGTCTGAGATCGAACGATTCGGCAAAGGCGAGGTCTCGCAGGTCGTTTGTTCGTTCGGCCAGTGAGAAAGCGCAATTAACTCGCAGGCTTCTGGACATACCTGGTTCGAGCTCCGCGGCCCTGTCGAGTCGGTCGCACACTCTGGTGAGGTAGTGATGCGACGGGTCCGAGGCCCCTCGGCCGCAGCACTGCGCTATGGAACAGATCAGTGCAATCGCTGCCTCGTAGTGCTGCTTTCCATCTCCGCTGGCGTGGCCCTGGATGATGCGATTCCACAGTTCTGGCATGTCTGTGTATTTGGAGCCGTCATGGGCGTTACTCGTAAAGTATGCTGCTAGGCGGAGGACTGTCGGTAGCCAGCCTGACTTTCTGCTTCTCCGCAACTCGTATATGCATGCACGAATGACATGTCCAATCCTCCGGGATATAGTACATAGAGTCTTCTGTCCAGTAATATGCTGTGAAAGATTTCTAGCTTCTTGGTGCAGTAATGGTAACGAGGCCATCGCCGTGATGGCGCTGAGCAAAGTCTGTTGTGATAAGCTCTTCAGGTCGTTTGCTTCCGGCCTGGGGATGAAGGCTGTCATCTTGGTCTGAGAGCACAGCGCCGTGATCATATGAGTAGCGAAATATACTGTGTCATCGCACACTGGGTTGCCAGAGGAAAGGGTATTGACAATGCCAGACCATATGGGCGGAAACTCCTTCGTGGACAACCAGCTCGGAGGAAGCTGCTGCCGAGACAGCAGATCAGAGAGCTGCCTGAGCATGTATTGAGACCGGCCACTCTCTCGGGCGAAGTTGCGGAGCGTCTTCAGCGGCGCAAGCTTTCGACTCTCGTCGAACGTGCTGCCGACACCTTTGGGCTGAGGGTAGGGGCGGTCAACGATGATGGCAAGCAGTTCTTCAACCTCTAGGCCGGCCTTCATGTTGGCACATAGTTGGACGAGTAAGTGAGAGAAGCTATCCTCCAGCAGGCCGTCCAGGAGGGCATCCTTGACCACCTTCATGCCGTGAGCTCTTGCGACGATTCGTAGCTGCGGGCACCCGCGACCTGGACGCAGCATCTGCTCGACGGCTCCGTAAACTTCATTGGAAACCTCTGAGACCCGTAGAGCAGATTTGGTGCCTTCCTCCTCAGCCTGTTGTTCCTCCCAGTCCTCCAGCTCGCCGATGTAGTCGGGCACCTTTCGCAGGCACATCGCCATGAGAGACTGAGGGCCGCGAGGACGCATCGAGGGAGCTCTAGTGGCGGGTTCCGCCGTCGCCAGAAGCAGTGCATGCAGCGCTCGAAGGATTGATTCGTAAAGCGAGTACCTTGTGGATGAGATGCGGCTCCGCAGGGGAAGCATCTGGATCTCGAGAGCTGAGATGACCGAGGTCGATGCTGGACTGCCAGAGGAGGACCAGAGCTCGCGTGCTCTCCTGCAGCGTTTGTGTTCTCCAGACTGCGCCGGCAGTGGGGGTTGTTGAGATGGCGAGGACAGCAGCAGCTGCCCTCTGGCGCGACGAATGATCGGTGTGGGCAAGATGATCTCTCCAGGCTGAAGAGTCTGCCTCCTGGATAAGTTCCTGGCCTTGGGTGCCTTGGGCGTTTCTGCTGCTGGCTTCGGGTGCAGTGCCTTCCGTCCCCTTCTCGAGTAGGTGTGCTGGATCCTCCCTATGGCCGTACCCGACGCACCATGCATACCTGTAGCCTCGTCATAGAAACCCTCGCCATTTTCCAATTCAACCTCCCGCCGCAGTGCAGAGATGTGAGTCTTGAGCGGCCGGAGCAGGCGATGACACCGAGTTGTTGTCCAGGGCTGCGCCTCTCGTGCTGTAGCCGGTAGCCGTGGTCGAGTAAAAGCTGTGTCTGCAAGCCCTGACGAGGAATGGCGAGTATTCACTGAGAACATATCCAATGCCTTCCTTTGGTGATGCTAAAGTGCTGGTGATGATAAGCAAACTCTCGGAGCTGACCACTCCATCGGCAGGCTGGCAGGTGTTTAGCGATGTTATTTGAGATATTCTATTCCAATGGAATGGAGGCCAGGACGTTATCGATGCATTTCTGAGCAAGAAGCGAAAACAGTAAGGAGATAATTGGGGGGGGGGGGCGGGTTTACTTGGTGGTGGTGTTGTTTGCGGTGGTGAATGCGTTTGTTGGAGAGATGAAGCGCAAGTACCAAAGTAAACATGACTGACCCCTGTCCCAGCAACCAAGAACCGGAAACATGGATCTCTGCCTAGCTGTGCTTCAGGGCGTTACCTACTACGGCGGTACAGAGTACTTTGAGTGTTATGGGCTGCCGATGCCCACAACGTCACATTACAGTGAAACTTCGGAGAATGAGTATACCAATAAAGGGTTTTCTTTTGAAATTCGGAATTGAACAGCCCTTGAGAATTAAGATCACCACTTCTAGTCATCAAATACCCTTGTTTTCTGCCTCTGTCATGAGCATTCTTGAGGGCTCTGTTCATTGTACCCCCTGGTACCCAGTACCTTGTCAGTCTCAAATGCGCTGTACATCCAGACCCCGGCAGGCATCGTCACTCGCGGGCCAGGTTTGCCGGGATGGCCGGGGCGCGGTGAATGCGCGCGCCGGGATTTTCTCGAGCATGAACCTTGGGGTAGCGCAGAATTTTTTGAAATCGTCGACGTAGGTATCGAGGTTGTAGGTAGGAAATTCCCCGTTTTTTCACCATTTCCTCGTCGCCAAATGCCCTGACGTTTCTCTAGACGTTACCCAATTGGCCTTCTAAATCCCTCTCTTAATGTGGACGGGGGCCTCTTGTATTATCTCAATTTCTTTCTCGACCTCAGTTCACTCTTTCCTTTTTCCCTGGCCGGCGCGTTCCTGGGCTTAGAAAAAAAAAAACTTCCCTCTTCTGGTATCGTCTCGAGATACGACTAGACAGCCCTCGAGCCTGTTGTTACCCACGTCGTACCACCAGTCAAACGTAGACGGCCAAACGACGACACATAGACTCTGGACCTGAGTGCCCTCGGATAAGAGAAGTACTTTAAACATGGCCGATGCATCCAAGGAAACGAGTGCCCCAGCTGGTACGGCCCACCGAACCTGGCAGAAAGAGAGAGAGAAAAATTGTGTCACTCCTTAGAGAGGGCACACGACAAGGTCACAAGAGGACTGACAATGGCTCGAGTTACAGAATCGGCTGTGCCGGAGACCAAGGCTGCAGAGGTGAACGGCACAGGTGCAACCCCAGCCACCGAGGACGGAGTGGAGGAGGCTCAAGAAGGTATGCAGCTGCTCTGTGAATCTTTTCGACAGCTAGAAGACTACCTAGCTGACTCTTGACTGCTTGGTAGATGCTACCTACACCCTGACGATTGTCCTGCCCCATGAGCCAGGCAAATTGGAAATTACGGTCAGCATGGAAACCCGTGAGAGAGAGAGAGAGAGAGAGAGAGTAGCTGTCGTGGTTTACAAGACGCTGACTGCCCTCGCAATAAATTATAGGTCTCACCCCAAGAGCAGGTCCACGAGGTCCGCCAGGCCATCATCGAGTTTCCGATAGCCCTGCAGTACTCCTGCTTCCACCTTGAGCATAATGGCGAGCGGGTCAACGACTTCATCCCGGTGTCGGAGATCAAGGACATCGGCGCCGGCTCTGAGCTGCGCCTGGTCGAGGACCCTTACACCGAGAAAGAGGCAAGGCTACACATGGTCAGGGTGCGGGAGCTCATCGGCGCATCAGGAGACCGCACCGATGCGATACAGGGTATCCTTCCTGGACTGTCCTTGTTCGAGAAGGTGGCCGCCGAGTGTGGGGATGTGCTGGACAAGACAAACCAGGAGCAGACGGCGATTGGAGAGTATGACTTCAGCACCATACCCTCCATCTCTGCGCTGCTTCCCGCAGAACAAGATCCGGCGCCCAAGACCGTAAAGGCCATTTCGGTCTCGCCTTGGAACCCTCCGCCCGCACACCTCCGCCAGAGGGGCCACCTGCTCTACCTGGTCGTGACCACCAACGAGGGTGAGCAGTTCCAGATCACCGCCCACGTGGGAGGATTCCACGTCAACAAGTCCTCCAACGCAAAGTTCGACCCCTTCCCCCGCCAGGCTCCCAAGGGCGCCTCTGCTCACTCCCTGTTGACCCTGCTTGGGGAGATCTCGCCCTCGTTCAACGAGTCCTTTGCACAGCTGCAGGAGTACAGTAACCGCCGAGAACCTCTGGCGACCTTCCAGATCGCCAACACCATTCCTGCCGCACCCTGGGTCGTCCCGTCTATGTCCTCTCCTGCCTGCGCTCACAGCCCCGATGCTACCCGCACACAGGAGACCTTCCTCATCGCTGGGATCGAGGGCACCGACACCCTGCGCGACTGGAACGAGGAGTTCCAGTCTGCCAAGGAGCTGCCCAAGGAGAACATGCAGGATCGCGTCTTCAGGGAGCGTCTGCTGGCGAAGCTCTACGCCGACTACACCGAAGCCGCGGCCAGGGCGGCCGTCATGGTGGCTCGTGGCGAGATTGCCCCCCTCAACCCCACCGAAGGGCCCGATGCCCAGATCTTCGTGTACAATAACGTCTTTTTCTCCTTTGGCGCGGATGGTGTCGGCACGTTCACCTCGGAAGGCGGTGATGAGGCGGCGCGAGTTGCCACGGGCAAGGATGTACTCGGCGTGAAAACCGTGAACCAGTTGGACATTGAGGGTCTGCACACACCCGGCACCGTGGTCGTGGACTACCTCGGAAAGCGCATTGTTGGACAGAGCATCGTTCCGGGCATCTTCAAGCAGAGAGAGCCTGGTGAGAACCAGATCGACTACGGTGCTGTGGATGGCAAGGAGGTCGTCGCCGCGAACGAGAAGTTCGCCGCGCCCTTCAAGAAGCTCTCTAAGGCGATGAAGGTCAAGGGCCATGCCGTGTGGGACAAGGACGGCAAGCGCTTTGACCTGGAAGCCAGTGTTGAGACCAAGGGTCTTTTGGGAACCGATGGTCGGAAATACGTGTTGGACCTCTACCGGATCACCCCACTCGATGCCGCCTGGCTTGACGAGATGGCCGCTGAGGAGACCAATGACTACCCGCACCGGATGACTATGCTGCGGGGTGAGCTTGTTGAGCTCTTCCACCGGCAAAAGATGCGAGAGTGGCTGAACGCGGAGATCGCCAAGCGTGCGGAGGCCAAGAAGGACGACAAGGCATCACCAGAAGAGTCGAAAGAGAAGCCTGCGGTCGAGGCCTCGAAGGAGGAGACGAAGAGTGAAGAGAAGGCCGAGGGGGAGAAGAAGGAGGAGGCCGATGGCGAGGTTGTCCAGAAGGACGAGGAGGCCGACAAGGACGACCGGATTGATGCCAGCGACTTCAAGTTTGCCCTGAACCCAGATGTGTTCAGTGGCCAGGTCCCACAGACCGATGCTGAGAAGGAGGAGATGGCAGCTGATGAGCGAGAGGTTCGTGCTGCGTGCGCCTTCCTCCGAGAGTCAGCCATACCGGAGCTTCTCAACGACCTGAGAGACTCTGACGCCAGCTTCCCCATGGACGGTGCCTCGCTGCGCAACCTGCTCCACAAGCGTGGTATAAATATGCGGTATCTGGGCAAGATCGCGACCCTGAGCGAGGGATCGCGGCTGCAGAGCATGCGGGACATCTGCGTCCGGGACATGGTCGTGCGGTCCTTCAAGCACGTTGCCTCCAAGTACCTGAAGTACCTGCCCTTGCCTCTGACCTCTCCCTGCATTGCTCACCTCCTCAACTGCTTCCTCGGCAGCGGCCTGAATCCTAAGCCGACGGCCGAGATCGACCAGTCGCTCCGCTCCCTCTACGGCGAGGCCGACCTGGCCTTTGAGAGCGTCACGCCCGAGAGCCTGAGGAAAGCCGTCGAGAGCGAAACCCACCAACGGTTCAGGTACAAGCTGGAGCCTGAATGGCAGGCTCAGCTCAGCAACTTGCAAGTGCTGCGCGAGGTATGCCTGAAGCTTGGCCTTCAGGTGCAATACAAGGAGTACGCCTTTACAGCGGCATCGGCGGCGGCAGCAGTTCCAGCTCCAGCGCCACCCGCAGCTGAGGCTCCTGTTGTGAATGGCAACGGTGAGAGCAAGAAGAAGAAGAAGAAGTCCCGTGATGGCTCTCCTGCCTCTACCATCTCCACCACGGCACCTCATACCTTTACTGCTGATGACATTGTCAACATCGTTCCCATTGTCAAGGACTCTGCACCCCGCAGCTCCGTGGCAGATGAGGCCCTGGAGGCTGGCAGGATCTCCATTGCACAGAACCAGCGCAAGCTGGGCCAGGAGCTCCTGCTCGAGTCCCTGTCTCTCCACGAGCAGATCCACGGCATCCTGCACCCGGAGGTGGCCCGCATCTACCACCAGCTCTCCATGATCTACTTCCAGATCGATGAGAAGGAGGCCGCCGTCGAGCTCGCACGCAAGGCCATCCTCGTTGCCGAGCGCACCATTGGTGTTGACTCGCAGGAGACCCTGCTGGACTACCTCAACCTCAGCCTGTTCCTGCACCAGCTCGGCGACAGCCGCACCGCGCTGGAGTACTCCAAGTACGCGCTCAAGCTGTGGAGGACCATCTACGGGCCCGACCACCCCGACACCATCACCACGATCAACAACGCCGCCGTGATGCTGCAGCACCTCAAGGCCTACCACGAGTCGCGCCGCTGGTTCGAGGAGTCCCTGCGCATCTGCGACAAGATCTTCGGCAAGCAGAGCATCAACTCGGCCACGCTGCAGTTCCAGCTCGCCCAGGCCCTCGCCCTCGACAACGACTCCAAGGGCGCCGTCACCCGCATGCGCGAGTCCTTCAACATCTTCTTGCAGGAGCTCGGCCCCAACGACAAGAACACCAAGGAGGCCGAGTCCTGGCTCGAGCAGCTCACCCAGAACGCCGTCTCCATCGCCAAGCACAACAAGGATCAGGAGGCCCGCAGGCTGCGCGCCGGCATCCGCTTCACCCCCCGCGGCCTGCCCTCGCGCGGCGGCGGCGTCGCCGCCACCGCCACCGGTGCCGGTACCTCCTCCGCCGCCGCCTCCTCGCACGAGGTCGAGAAGAAGCCCGCTCTGGACTCGCGCAGCATCGACGAGCTTATCAAGTTCATCGAGGGCACCGACAAGAAGAGCAAGACCACCAGCAGCAGCAGCAAGAAGACCGGCAGCAAAAACCCCAAGAGGCGCGGAAACGGACAGCAGGTCTCGTCCCAGGCTTAAGAGGTCTTCTCTCTCCGTCCCCCTTCCTGTCGACCGTGCATGCTCGGCGCTTGAGGGGTTAAAAAAAATGAAATAAAATAAAACCTTAAGAGATGAGCTGTCCGCCATTCTGAAAAAGACCAAAAAAAAAATAGAAGAGGGGGGGGTTTAGAGAAGGGAAAGGAGAGGGGAGGGGGGAAACAGGCCTGCATGTCGTTAGAAGGAGGGGGGTTTTGTTTTTGCGACGGGATAGTTTTGACCATCGCTTCACACATCTCCTCCCTCCGGTGTATGAAGCAAGGCGATCGATCGTACATGAACCAACCACCACCACCATCCTCAATCATGCATGCATGGGTCGGCGCACTTGGCTGGGAGGGGGGCGGCACATTTTGAGTCGGTTTTCTTTTCTTCCTTCTTTTCTTTTGCCGCGACTTTTTGTTGGTTGGTTTTATATTTTGTATCTGTGTCTGGGAAGCCCTGTACAAAACAAACAAAACGTAAAAATGGTCCGGGAACAGAAAAGAGAGGGGAAGAAGAACAAGACACTGACTGTACTCTTAACGGTAGACAAAAAAACAAGTGGGGCAACAAGAAAGAAGAAGAAAGTAAAAAATCTGGCACTTTTCGAAGGGAAGTGAGTGGGTGGGTGGGTGGTTGGTTGGTTTTGATCAGCATCATGATTACAATTAAAACATCTTCACTCCCATTCTCTCTTATCATGCGCTTTTGCTCCTTCTTCATGAGCCGAACTGTATCTGGCAGATGACAGAAATTTCGGGACATGGACGGGTGAGAAGTAGTAAATTCAAGTAATCCTCTCTGGACGAGGCGCGTAGATGTGTGCGTGTGTGCCTATGTTTGAGGACACGAGCACCCAAGACTATGCCTTCCTAAGTACTTACACACCTTGCACCCTCAAGATCTCGTCGCAGCAGCCAGAATGCCTCAGACCTGACGAATTTCCGCAGCCCACTTCTCAAATCAAAACAAGTTTCATCCATAAAGGCACAAAAGACAGTAAGCCTCCTGACCCAAAGATTGTCCCGTCTGCCCTTCGTTGTTCAGGAGGTATCTTGTGCCTCTAAACCGGAGGCCTAATTACAACGTAAAAGCATGCTTCATAATCGTAGTAGTGGCTCCGTCACCACATCAAAGAGCAATTCAATCTTGCCTTGAAAACGCCTGGGAATCGGTTTTGGAGTGCCCACTAGGATAGCATGGCTGTTCTCCACCTAACGCCATTAAAGATACAACCAATGCAGACAAAGAAATGACGAATCGAGCGCGGTAACGGCAAACATTCAACGAAAAAGAAAAAAAGAAACAATACAGAAAGTGCCACATACTTGTTGCAGCCTTGTCCAGGCTTGGTGTAGGCGCGACACGGAAAAGATCGCCCTCACTATTACCATGAGGTCAGGGGTGCCCGGCGCCTAAGTCTTGCCCGGGTTGGTGGACAGGAAACGATCGTGGCGTCTAAGCTTTGCCCCCGTTGGTGGACGAGAACGACTGGCTCTTGGACATGGAAGCATTCAGCGTCTCATGATAAGAGCTGATGCTCTGGAAACCCCTATTGAAAAAAAAAAAGAAAAAAAAGAATATGTTAGCTGACATTTTCACTCCAACATCCTTGTTGCAGACGTAAAACTTGACTCACTTTGTGAGGTCAATGCCCTCCTCGTCCTCCTCCGCATCTTCGAATTTGAGGGTATCCTGTGTTGCCGCAGTTCCTGGGCGACTGTTCTGCGTCGGGCTGCCGGCTGGCGATTTGAGCGCCCGAGGTGGACTGCTGCTCTGGGGGATGGGCCCGAGATTTTTCGACGGGCTGATATCAAGCAAGGGTTTGATCGGCGTGCTGCCGTACTCTGCGAACTTCCAGAAAGGAGCCGGGGAGGACGTCGGCATGTGCTGGCTGGGACGCTGGAGGGTGCTGGGCGGCACGAGCTGAGGATGCACCTTGAGGGGAGCAGGCGTGACGAGCGAAGCACCGTCTTCTGGAAGGTACGAAGAGGTGAGAAGGGGTGACCGAGGCGGCGGCTCGTCCATGGCATTGGAAGCGGTCGCGGATTGTCGATGACGGGGCAGAGGACTGCCATCCCCAATATCTGCATTACTGTCTGGGTCGAGATGTCGGGTGCGGTCGGGCGTCATATGCGACAGGCGCAGTGTCGAGCGGGGTTGAGGGGACCCCGAGGGCGAGACTCTGCGCTTCCGAACCGAGTTGGGTTCCCTGGCAGCCATATCCCGCGGGCCCTGTGTGATATAGTTGAGATGGTTCGGCGAGGACGGGTTCGACGACCCACGATGACCACCACGGCCTCCCTTCCAGGCATTCTTGACCATCTCGTCCCGGCACTCGGTGGTGAGCTGCCACTTCATCCCCTTCCCAGGCTCGTCGGTGGATCTTGCGACCTTCTCAAAAGCTTTATTGAGAGAAAGGTTGTGACGGATTGAGTTCTGTTCCGATTGTCAGTTAACGCGCCGGACGCCCCCTCCCTCCCCCCCTCTTCATCATCGAGTGCTCAGACCGAGACCAACTCACCTGCCATCCTGACGGTTGCTGATTTCGATAGTAGGCATAGTTGTTCATGATGTACGTGTAGATGCCATTCAGGTTGAGCTTCTCTTCTGCGGTGCTCATGATCGCCTGGGTGATCATCTGGGCATAGCTGTATTGCGGCTTGATACCCTTGTTCTCGTCCAGGCTCAGGTCCATGTCGTTTGTGCTCAAGATCATGCTGCCCGCAGTGGTCGGTCTGGAAGGCGATGGTTGGGAATGTAGGCTGTACTTGGTCCTCGAGGGCGGAGTTCCCGGGCGCTTGTAGTTTGGCGGCGCGGGCGCGAGTGTCTGCTGTCCGCGTGCCTGTCTGATCTGGTGAGCGCCTTGCGAAGACGACGGCCTCCCAGCGGCAGAGACGGGAAGAGTGGCACGGGCGGAGTCTGGGAGGTCCTTTTCGGCCAGTCCAGCGCGGTGGAGATAGTTCTCGTGTATCCTCAGAGGTTCTTGTTCCGGCAGGACGATCATCATCTCAATGCCTGCGATCTCGAGCACATCGCCGCTGCCCAAGGGCTTTACTGCATCCAGGGGCAGTCCGCTCATGTTGAGCCTCACGCCATTCCTCCCCTTGACCCTGAGAATCCATCTTCCACTATCATACTCGGAACTGAAGAAGATGCTCGCGTGGCGGCGGGAGATCATCTTGCTGGGTCCGAGATCGATATGGATAAACTCTTCGTCATCATCCGGATCGATGGGCTGTGGGGGATCTGAGGAGCGGCCAATGTTGATGGTGGTTTTTTTAACATAGAAGGTCCAGCCGAGTCCGACAATCTTGGCAAAGGCGTTGATACCATCCTCGCCGCTGAGTCGTGCATTGGAGTGGTCCTGGGTTGCCTGGACAAGCTGGTTCTGAGGGGCAAGCAGGTGTTCGCTGACCTTGTCGACGACCAGGTCAGAGGCTTTCGCATGGCTCAGGGAGTCGTCGGCTAGCAGGCTGGAATCTTGGGCAATGCTGGACTCGGGCTCGTCGTCTGCAATGTCTCTTGGAGAAGGGGAAGGGTCATTGGCCTAGAGACAAGAAGAACAAGACAGGTCATGTGAGTTAGTTGTATCTTATGCGCACAAAGACAAGCATGACTTTTATTTGTTCCTGCAGGGTGAAACCAACCTTCTTTCTGCGCTTGGCAGGCCGCGAGGGCGAGGAATCATCAGGACGGTCTGAAACCAATTCCTTGCGCGTCGAATCGCGCTGGGCGCGTTGCGAGCGCTTTCCAGGGCTAGGCATGTTGAAGGACCTGTAATCCAACAACGTGCTGTAAGATGAGGTGTAGCAGCCAGGACATGCAGGGTGTTTTTATTCGATGATTGATGGCGGGGTGTCGGAAGGGGGTGCGCAGCAGAGCAAGAGTAGGCGGATGACGGCGGTGGGTGGGATGGTGAGGGGTGTGCGCGATGGTAAATAAAGAAAGTTTGCGCGCGAAGGGATGCGGAGGCGGCGAGTTGGTTTGATTTGGGTTTGATCTGGTCTGGTCTGGTCTGGTTTGGTCTGCGGGCCGTAGTAGAAATATTTACGTTGGCGTCAAATGGCTTTCGACGGTTACGGTACTCTGCTAGTGATTTAGTTTCCCATGACAAACGCTTTCAGGAAAGAGAGGGAGAGAGAGAGGGAGAATGGGTGATGGGCTTTCGGGGGTGACATGGTGTTACCCTCCCCAAAGCATAGGCCCATTTTCCATATGGTAAATTGCACAAGGCACTGTACTGCGCCATGAAGAAAGGAGAATGGATTGATGCTGACAAGAGGGATGATTCTGGGTGTATGGGAGAGAAGGCGGGGGGGTAGTTGGTGTGGTGGTCATACCTTGGGGAGATGATGGCTGCACAGGTGAGAGACACAGACGGAGAGGGAGAGTAGAGGAGAGTCAAGGAGACAGAGAGAGGGAGAGAGAGTAGTGATGGAACAAAGGTCAAGGATGAAAAGTCCAAAGGGGCTGCCGGGAGGCTCGGAGGAGAATGAAGGGCTAAAAAAGAGAGGTTGGTGGCTGATCTGGATTGTTTTCTTTCAGCCAGACTCTTGAGGCAGGGCAGTGCAGTGCAGCTTGGTGCAAGTTGCGAGGCCAGACGAGGCGGGACGAGGGCAAGGCAAAATGACAAGGCCAGCAGCAAACTAAGAGAGAAAAAAAGGTCATGATGCAAATCCGCGTTCGCGTTAATTGGAACACGCCCTGTTGAGCTTGCCGTGGGCTGGGGTGGGGTGGGCAGAAGGTCACCACCACCTGCCAAATTCCACACGGCTGCGGTGGGGACTTTGGCCCTTGGGGTTTGAGGTATTTTGGAGGTAGACAGGTCCTAGTCTGACTGTATAACGATACTCTTGTGGTACATGGCTCAAGACCCACTGAAAAGACGCAGGAACGGCCCCGCGGCAGCCAGGATTAGTCCTCCTCACCTCTGAAACTTTCTCTCAATTTTTTTTATTCTATTTTTTTGTTTAATTATTATTAAAAGGGCCCCAACCACAGGCAAAAAAAACTACAGTCTAGCATCTAAACAAGAAAGAAAAGTCCATCTGCTGTACATTCAGAAGGATGAAGGACAAGAAAAAGAACATACTAGCAGTCCCCCCCCTTCTTACGCGATCCAAGTAAACGTTATCGCTTTCCCATGACGAAAACCTGCCAGGACCCACAATGACGAGGTTTAGGGTCTCAGGACCTCCCCCAGCAAGGGAGGCTTCCCAGTCCTCTCTCTCAGCCTTATCCTTGCGCACTTCAGTTGCTCACCTTGCGCCCTTCAGAAGAAGAAGAAATAAAGAAAGGAAAGGAAAAAAAAGTCAGACATTATCATGATCTAGCGCGTCAGTCTACTCGGAGCTATTTCATATGTATGCATGAGTATGTAACACCCCGACGTGTCCCCGGAATGCAAATCTCACATGATGCCTTCTGGATCTTTTGACCACTAGGAATGTGAAGGAGTGGTCTTTGATACACGAATTGTGGGAGGACCGTAGTTGTTATTGATGGTAACTGGAAACATATTTGATTCTTACCCAGCATGGCCATTCTCAATAAATTTGGGCATTTTCCTGCGATATTGGTCCCTCGGTTTGCAGCAAGCTGTTTGTGTGTCTACCGTCAAGGTGTGATTGTTTGGCTACAAAACCACTACCGCAAAAAGAAGAGTCCGATAGTAGTACACCGTGACATGAGCTGTGCAAGCAACAGGAAGAAGTGTGGCCATAGCATGATGAGATGAGCTCGCTCTGAAGCTGGCTGTGGTTTCTACATACTATTACTTCGTAGATATGATGACCACCAGCCTTAGCTCGCTGATAGGAACAGCTCGTTTCACAAGAGGATCGCCTCATAGCCCCTAGCTGTACATGTCCCTGCCCAATGCATGAGCACTGGTGGCTTCACTGCACGGCACAGCTGAGGAGGATAACCCATAGGTGCCATTTCCCAGGACGCAGGCAGGACAGCCCCGTCTGGTCGGGCTCTGGGTGGCAAAATACCCACCCAGCTCTGCCATATGCCTGCCTCAGGAGGCCGGCTGTCCCTTGGCCAGGGACTGGTTCAAGCCTTGCGTAGATTTGAAGGACCCCCAGTATCACCATTTGCTCCTGAAGAGTTCGCCAGAGGCTTTTTATCCTTCTCTTTTCCGAACCGCCTAAAGTCCTCTCCCGCAGTCTTCTTTTTCAAGACAAGCATGCAATGTTATCACTCGACTGGACCAGGTGATAAACACCCGAGCTTTCTGTTCCCTCTTCTTTGGCGTTGCAGCCTGCCAGGTCAACGTCGATGGCGCCCCAGCTCATCCAGGGGAGAGAAATCAGCATGCATACCCATCTGATCAACATGAGACACCTCAATCATCTTCGCCCTCATCGCTGCCGCTCGACCAGCCCTCGTGATACTCATCCGCCATCTCGGCAAGCCCGTTGCTGAGGTCCTCTCGGTCCTCGAGGCCGATCAGCCTGGTCACTGTTGCCCGCAGTGACCTCAGCTTGCCGGAAAGCTCCGTGTCCGTCGAAAGGGATGTTGTGATGGCGGCCTTGTCCTTCAGCACCTCGCCCTTCACGTCTCTGAAGATTTCAGGAAAGCTGTCCAGGAGCGGATAGTTCAGCGTAGACCGGTACCTAGAATCGACAACAATGGTTAGTTTCTATGCCTCGGGCATACTTCAGAAGTCAAACGCGATAGATAAAGTCTGGCGCGGCTTACCTTCGGCTGATAGCGCCCCCACGTCCTCTTGTGCGATTGCCATCACCCTCCCTCTTGTCCTCGTCTCCATCCTCGTCGTCTTCCTCACCCTCCTCGCCGCGCCTCGCCAACACCTGGCTGAACATCCTCGCCCTGCCATGGAAGCCATTGCGCGCCGCACCCCCGACCCCATTGCCCACCTCATCTGCTGGGCGGAAGTCCACATCCAGCTTCACCCCGTCCTCGGGCTTATCGCCCGCATCTGCGGTGTGCGGCACGTGGCCCGCAGCGGAGAAGCTCATCTGCAGGTTGGCGACGTTCTGCTTGCCGTGGACGTTGAGCATGTCCGAAATTGTGCCGAGGGCGTCCCTGCTGGCCGTGTCCTTGAGGCGGGACGGTAGGGTGGCGGACTCGATGGCTGCCGAGAGGAGAGCGGATGTGTGCCATGGTGACGAGGTGTCCAGCGAGAGTATGTTTCGCAGCCTTGGTGGCTGTGTAGACGGGAGGGAGACGGGGACGAGGAGCGAGGCCTGCTTGTACAGCTCTGCGAGAGACTTGGCCTTGTTGACTAGGCGGAGGAGTCGTTTCTCCTGCAACAGCGTCAGCATTCTTTCTTCTTCTTCAGACGCTACTCTTTTCGCAGTCGCAAAAAAGAGAACAATGAGGACACACCAAAAAAAAAAAAAAAAAAAAAAAAAAAGCTAACCCTCCCCACACCCTGAAAAGCCCCCTGCGCCCCCCCCCCCCACAGTGTTTACTCTACGGTATCCCCCCCT
>JACWST010000308.1:0-13285 GCA_014850475.1 Cryphonectria naterciae | reverse complement strand
TCGAACCTCGCCCCCCCCGCCCCCCCCCCCCCCCCCCCCCCCCCCCCCCCCCCCTCCCCCCCCTCCCCCCCCCCCCCCCCCCCCCCCCCCCCGCCTCCAACTCTGGTCCTCCCTCAGGCTTCTTGGGGCCTCGTCCACTCTCTATTGCTTTTTTTTTTTTTTTTTTGTTTACGTACAAACCGACCAAGACACGGCATCATGGCGACCAAGGAGCCTCTGACCTCCAAGAAATATGTCGATGGGATTTACATCCCTGCCGGCTTGCTCGTTTTTGGCACGTTTATTGTCAAGCGGGAATGGCTGCCCTACGCTGTCGTTCTGGCCCTCGCGCTGGGCGCCCTGAAGTTCTTTAGGACTCGTGAGTCGAGCTTTCTCTTCTTATCTTCTGCCTCCTTCTTGGGGGCAGATTCCCAACATGCCGAGACAGGTCCGACCAGTACAGCAGGCGGCGGCGATGGCGGCGGCACCGGCACCAGCACACCAGCGCCACCATCTCACCAGTGACTGACTGACTGACGCCCTGCAGAACCCAAGAAGTCCCTGAAGCCAGACATCTTCCAGGAATTTGAGCTCAAGGAGAAGACCATCCTCTCCCACAACACCGCCATGTAAGTTCTCACCTACGCAACTTAAACAAGCCAACCAACGACTCCTCTCAAGGGCTTGTCGTTTTCTCTTCTTCCCCGTCCCCTGCTAATCATGTATCTTTTTTCTTTCTTTTTCTTGTGAATAGCTACCGCTTCGCCCTCCCCAGCCCATCCCATATCCTCGGCCTGCCCATCGGCCAGCACATCTCGATTGGCGCCGTCCTGCCCCAGCCCGACGGCACCGACAAGGAGATTGTGCGGTCGTACACGCCCATCAGCGGCGACGAGCAGGCCGGCCACTTCGACCTCCTGATCAAGTCGTACCCGACGGGCAACATCAGCAAGCACTTCGCCTCGCTGGTCGTGGGCCAGCCGATCCGCGTCCGCGGGCCCAAGGGCGCCTTCTCGTACACCCCCAACATGGTGCGCCACTTTGGCATGATCGCCGGCGGCACCGGCATCACGCCCATGCTGCAGGTCGTCAAGGCCATCATCCGCGGCCGCAAGGCGGGCGACCGCACCGAGGTCGACCTCATCTTTGCCAACGTCACCAAGCAGGACATCCTGCTCAAGGAGGACCTCGACGCCCTCGCCGAGGAGGACAAGGGCTTCCGCGTGCACTACGTCCTCGATAAGCCGCCTGAGGGGTGGACCGGCGGCGTCGGCTACGTCACTGGTGACATGATCTCGGTATGTTATCCCGGCGTATCACGGCACGGACAAGGAGTCTGAAGAAGAAAGAAGAAAGAAAGTGACCGGGTGCACTGACATATGAGGGTGATCTACAGAAATGGCTGCCCAAGCCTGCCGACGATGTCAAGATTCTCCTCTGCGGCCCACCCCCCATGATCAGCGGCCTGAAGAAGACCGCCGAGTCTCTGGGCTTCAAGAAGGCCCGCCCCGTCAGCAAGCTCGAGGACCAGATCTTCGCCTTCTAGACGGTATTGGTTTTGTCACGGGACAATCAGTTGACGCAGGGCGTGAGTGGAAAGCTCTCATGCGTTGTGCAAAAGAAAGGGGAGAGTGGGCAATTCCCATCCTGTGGAGTTATGTGGCTAGCTAGCCCTTCTATCGGGAAAGCTTGAGGAAATTCCCAAGAGGTATGCGGCCTCGGCTCAAAAAGGTCTATAGAACTCATGGAGTATGGTTGTTGGTTGGAAGCGTGCACGAGGGGCGTTGATTTGATCTAGCTCTAGAGGAGGGTTCAGGCAAGAGGTGATGGATGGGCCTATATATACATAGAAGAGAGATGGTGCAATCTCTCATCACCAGTACCATCGTCGTCACCATCATGATCAAGACTTTCACATACCATCTCGCACGTGCCCTTACTATCCCGACTACTGCTCCTTCTTCTTCTCCAGGCCCTTCATCTGCTCGGCAGGCCCGTAGCCCGTCGCGAGGTACAGCTGGAGAAGCTTCCACACGATCCACCCGAACCCAAGGGCCACGACGGCCGTCGTCCCCATGCTGACCCACCCGGCCCTGTCCACGTCCAGAACCGGCACCCGGAGGCCACTCGTCAGCCGGGCATCTCCTTCTGCTGCTGCTGCAACAGGCTGCGGATCGACGTGCCAGAACACGGTGCGCGGGCCAAATAGCCCATCATACCCCAGATTGACGCGCTCGAACGGGCTCGACGGGAACTTGGTCCCTTCCTCGGTGGTGCACGCCCAAAAGACGGCCGGGTAGGGCACCTCGACGTGTCTGAACCCGCCGGGCGCGGGGGCCAGGTAGCGGAGGTGGAGGGGCACCTCGGCCGTCCACGCATCGGAGCCGCCCAGCTCTGCCTCTGGCCCCGTCGGAGGGGAGAGCTCGAGCAGCACAGCGGACCCCCACAGCTTCATGACGTAGTCGGGTGCCTCGAGGTCGACGGGCTGGGAGGTATAGCGCAGGGCGCTGATGTTCTTACTCGCGAGGAAGAGGGGGTCTGAGAGCTGATACTTGTCCGCGAAGACGGCGCGCGGGAGGGTCAGATGGGCGTGGAGAGCACAGGCGCCGTCAGCAGCGCCGGGCGGGGGCCGGATGGCGGCGCTGTTGAGCCGGAGCTGCAGCGACGAGTGGAGGCCGGCGGGCTCCAGGAAGTTGGCGGTGAAGGCGCCGCCCTCGGCGCGACGGTGGCGGGCGGGGAACTTGAAGACTGTGGGCGAGGGCTTCTTGTCCTGGCCCAGGACCGTCAGCACGCCCGCCAGGCCGATCTCGTGGGGTTCCACGCCGTGCTGGTTCGGGTCCGAGGCCAGCACGCCGACCTCGACGCGGTGGTTGTTCGCATCGAGGGGCGAAGTCACAACGAGGGGCTCACCCTGGTAGGTCCACTGAGCGGTGACCTTGAGGGCGTGGCTGATGGTGTCCCACGAGACATCGAGGCTGCTGGCGGTGCTGAGACGGTCGACGCGGGAGGCGCAGGAGGACCCTTCCGGGGTGGTGGCTGACGGGGGTGGGCAGAGTGTGCTGTGGGCGTAGGCTATGAGCGGCCTAAGGGACTCGAGTGGCGAGTAGTACTGATAGGCCGTGGCGTGGGAGAAGCGATCGTTGGGGAGGGTTGTGAAGGAGGCCTGGGGTGAGTTGCAGTCCAGTCCCTGACCAAAGGCCTCCTGCAGCGTCTTGCAGAGTCGCCCATCGCTATTCCCGTAGTGATCAGCAACACATACGTTCATGTATTCATTCATTCATTCATGCTTCCTGCTGCTGCTGCCCAGGGAGTACTTGATACTTACTCCTGGGCCAAGGATTCTGGCCGAGGCGTGTAGAACAGGTGGAACCCGGGCGAGAGACGCGAGAAGAGCGGGCTCACGGTGTCGTAGGGGTGTGGGCTGACCCATCGCACGTGAAGCTCATGAGAGCTCTCCAGGACCTGGCGCAGCTCATCCGGCAGCTCATCCAGGGCCAGGGTGACACGATCCTCCCTTACTGCGGGCAGGACTGGGCCCGTCAGGCTGCTGTCGAGGACCTTGAAGGTTGATGGGTCGACGGCGTCCTGTGGCCTGTGCAGGAAGGTGATGCGCTGCCTCATGGTCGCTCTCTCTCTGTCTCGGTGATGAAGGTGTGCTTGATCTGTCTGATTTTTAGTCTCCGGATGGCACCCTCAGCAGGTGGGGGTGGGGTTGGGCTTGAGCTTGTGGCCAGGGTGGTGAGCACGTTGTCCCTCCTCCTAGTCGTACTGTAGGTACTGAAGTCTAGTTCTCCCGTTGTTGCGGGAATCTGTCCCGTCACCGAAGCGACCACAAAGACTCCACCTGGATGGATAAGCCCAAGCAAGTCTTAATGCCGGTTGAAAAAGCCCGGGTCATGCACAGATAGGCCTTCTTGGACCGACGACGCTCTTGAGTTATCACCACCGGTGATCTCATCAGAGACACAAGAGGCTGGTGGGGATGTTTTGGGTGCGTCGGTCACCAGATCGAGAGAGTATGAAACCTGACGCAGCCTTATGAGTCTCTATCCAGATGCCCTATCGATATGTCAGGCTGTCAGGCTGCCAGGCTGCTGGGGTCGGCAGGAGAGAAAAAGAAAAAGAAAAAAAGGTGCTGATGAGCGAGAAGGGATGTGGACATGGAGATTGGAGATGGTGTCGGCAGGGGTAGTTTGAGCCTCGTGCCTGGTGGTGCTGCACCGATGGCCAGAAGGCTCACCGAGGAACGAGGATCACTCAGGATGAGGAGATTGGGGGTACCTGGGTGAACAGCACAGGTAAGGTGGCAGGTGGATGTACCTGCTTACCACCATGGTACAGTGCAAGAACCCCAGAACCGCCCCTTCGGTGTTGGAACGGGTCTAGCGCACTTCAGGGCCTTGGCCCCTGTAGCCCCTTCCCTCTGGATATTTCATCCCCTGCAGATGCATGATGGCTGCGCTGTCCAGTGGGCAGTAGGCAGTGAGCAGTGGGCACGCTCATTCTTCAGGGCTGAACTGGCACCAATTTCCAGCAGCCAGGCAACCTCTCTGTTATTTGCGGCCGTTGCTCTTTCCCTCTCTCCCTCTCTCTAGACTCTCTTGTGGGAGGAGCCGAACAGAAAACCTCCTTCCCATTCTCTCAACACAAGCACACATCACCTCGTCTCATCTCATCCCCTCTTCTCCTTCTCCTTCTCTCTCTCTCTCTTTCTCTAGCTCTCACAACCTATCACCGCCCTCTTCTTGCGACAGAACCATGTACAGTACACTCCTACAGTAGTACTGTACCCAGCTGATGATCATCATCCTCTTTTTGTCTACTTTCTCTTGTCTCTGTCTATCTCTCTCTCGCGCGCCCGCGCACTCGCTCGTCTATCGCCACTCCTCTATTTATTTCCCCGGCAAACACAAAAGCTCCACCCCTGAACCACTACCGGGCCCGTCGGTGACCGTCCCCGTAGACCACTTCTTGACAGTCCATTCCCTGTCTGATGAGTCGTGTCATTGGCCTCTCTCTCTCTCACTGTTTTTCTTTGCATATGGTGTCTTCGTATTCCGCTCTCCTTCTGCCAGTGTCGTCGGCTCGGCCTAGGAGGGCCCCCGCATCGGTTGATACCTTACGACCCGGCGGTTGTGCTTCGGTCATCCTATCCGGGTAGTCTAGCCCGCACGCACTCGAGGGGGGCACACACACGAAAACGCGCGCATAGGTACACGCACTCGCACTCGCTCACGCCCACGCCCACGCCGCCCACGCAGCACACACTATACGGGGGCCATGGCAAGCCTGCAACCGCAGCCATACTATGCTATAAGGACGAGGAGGCCGGCCGAGGAAAGCTCCACAAGCAGTGTTGACTCTACAGTATGTACCTCCTTATGTCCCTATATCCATCCTTTATATCCCCATATTCCTCTATAGTCTTCTGTCCTTCTCAGTGTACCCCATGATCCTATGCCCGTTTATGTCCCTTATGCCGGCCCCCCCCCCCCGGCTCCCTGTCTACCTATCATCTAGTCCTCGTCTCTCTTATTCCTTCTGCTTGTTCTTCTTCCTCTTGTTCCTCCTCATCCTCCTTCTTGTTGCCCCTCTCTGTATCGTCAGACTGAGTGATCATAATAATAATGCGGCCTGAGGAGGTATCGACGTCTTGCTCACCATGTCCTCCCCTGCAGTATGGCTCGGGGATTGACTATGCTCCTCCTGCTACACACGACACGGGCCGTGTGAACTACCACGTGAAGCAGCTCGACAGCTTCGCCCAGACCCTCCAGGAGGTAAGAGGGAACCAGAGCCCCCCTTTCTCCATGGTGACTACATTACTTACCATGAGGTGGCCCTTCCCCTCCACAGTCTGCCAGCAGGGCCTTTCCCAACCGGGGGCGGGCGTCACAGAGGTACAGGAATGTCCAGGTCCTCCTGTTGCACTGGAAGACAGACGATTTGTTCGTGCTGCCAGAGCTCGAGGACCTCGACGCCTGCTTCCGTGAGGACTATGGTTTCAACACGGACGTCTTCGCCATCCCGGCCGACAACCCTCATCTCGACCTCATGATGAGGATAGGTTCCCTCATCAAGGATCATGAACACGAGGACACCCTGTTCATCATCTACTATGGAGGCCATGCCAAGATAGATGAGTCGAGGCAGAGCACCTGGTGCGCCACGCGGCATTCCGGGTCTCCCTCGCTACAATGGTCAGCTATCCAGACGCTGCTCGAGCGATCCGTGTCGGATGTCCTGGTATTGTTGGACTGCTGCGCCGGCGCGGCATCAGCCACTTTTCCGAACGGCAAGAGTATCACCGAGACCATCTCAGCCTCGAGCTGGGATGCCATCGCCCCCGATCCAGGCCGCTACTCCTTCACGAACGCCCTTATTGAGGTCTTGGGCGAGTGGCGCCTCAAGACATTCTCGGCCGCTATGCTCCACGCCGAGATCCTCGCCCGGCTCAAGCACCCGCGGCCCATCCTGATCAATGGCAAGCGGTTCGAGGCCAGGTCGACACCGGTCCATTTCATGATGACCTCGGACCACCGAGCGCCCAGCATCGAGATGAGCCGCATGATCTCCCATGAGAGGGTCCCACCGTCACCGCCACGGGACCCGAGCCCCTCAGGCTTGCCTCTGGGCCGAGGACCCACCGAGGGCGAAGAATGCTTTACCGAGCCGAATGAGGATAAACCCCACGTGATGATCTCTCTTGCCCTCGAAGAGGACCAGAGGCTGGACCTGAACGCGTGGGAGCAGTGGCTAGCGGGCTTTCCGGCCCTGGCAAGATACGTCAAGGTCCAGGGCGTCTTCAAGAGTCACTCCACCTTACTCCTCCTCTCGATGCCGGTAGGCGTGTGGGATCTTCTCCCCGATGATCAGGCCTGCTCGTTTGTGGCATTCATCAGGTCCAACAATCTCGTCAAGAACCCCGAGAGGGCCGAGACGCCCTTCCAGAATCCAGCCGACGTCTACCAGAGCGACAGGTCCTCTGTCTTCTCTGGTACGACCTTCAGAGACAGCATCCTCGCCCCATCCATCTCGAGCCCCAGGCGGTCACAGGCCCCAGCGAGCGACAGGGCCGGCCTCTGGCGCGCGCAGACTGCCAGTGTGGCCCTGCAGGAGGAGCAGATCGAACCCGAAACGACGCCAGCCGCACAGGTGAGCCAAGAGAGGACGCCAGCTCCGTCATCGGCTCGTGTGTCCACATCCAGCTCGCAACGGCCGGTGCTCCAGCAGTCCCGGACGACCCCGCCCTATCGGACCGGTGGTCTGGCCGCTACCATGGCTCTGGCAGGGGCAACACTGGATGGTGGCATCCTGCGGCAGCCCCTGATGAATCACTCTCGGAATTCCAAGCGGACGGTGTTTGCCAGCGATAAAGATATCCCTCCGAGCCCGCGCCTTGCTACTCATGTTGTCAGCCGTCTCGAGGAATATTTCAGGGTAGACCCTCATCCGAGCGATGGAACGGCAGAATACTACGCTTCGCACCTCGGAATAGAAGCGAACGAGGTCAAGGTAAATAAATCACTTCCATCCCTCCTCCTCCTCCTCCTTCTCTTCCTCTCCGGGATAGAATCATCTTGTTGCTGTCATGAATTGTTGTCTGAGGATGCTGACTGTCCTCACAAAGGTTTGGTTCCATCACCGACGGCTGAGGGAGCGGGCCGTGGCCAGCCAAGAAAACCCAAAGATGACGGAGACGATACAAGAAGCCCAGGAGGGCCCGCAGATGATCCTAGCTGGCCATCTCAATGGTCTTCTAGAGATCTTTACGCCAGCACAGATCCTATTTGCCGACCTCCGGTCGCCATCGGAGTTCCAGAGATCACACGTGCACAGCGCAGTGAACCTGAGGATGCCGGCGAAATTCCTGAGGATAGCCGCCCTCGAGATGCTAGACCGCACTTTCCCGGACGAGCAGAGCCGGAGGTCCTTCACGAGATGGAGCAAGACCAAGTGTGTAGTCATCTATGACAGGAACATCGAGGCCCTCTGGGAATGCCCTGCTGCGCTCGAGCTGCTGGAGCTCCTCAGGAGGGAGGGCTGGCCTGGCAACTGTTTTGTCCTGAAGGGACCATTCCGGGAGTTCTCGATGTCATTCGACAAGTACATCACGGGCGACCGGATGACCAAGGAGGCCAAGAAGTATGCAGACAGCCTCAGGTCGGCCACACCGCCCACCGAGGACCAGGTTAGGCGAAACCAGGCACGCTACGAGGAATGGCTGCAGCGGGTTCAACACGAAAGCAACACGCAGCACAGTTACTTCAGCCCCCGGGAGGTGGGCCAGAAGAAGGCCGTCGTGGATGAGCACCAGAGGGAGCTCGAGGCCGAGTTTAAAGGGCGTTTCCCGGACTTGTACCAGATGATCAAGGACATCAGCGTCTCGATGCGTCCGGCACCACCAGTGCCGCCGCCGAAGCACGGCAAGGGAGCCTACTACGACAACGATTCATACTTTGAGAGCAGGAAGGCGCACCTCGTGGGCAACCTCTCCACGGGCCTCGACAAGATGCGCGAGGCCACTGGAGGCTCCGTCTCGGCCCCGACAGCCGGCTACTCGTTCCCGGGCGAGAGGCTCCCAGACAAGCTCGGCGAGCTGCCGGCCCTCGAAGTGGAGGATTTTGACGAGATCGACCCACGCGAGGCACAACAGTCGCCGCACAGCCCAGGCGCCGGCCGCTCAGCCGCACCTCCCGCCAGCGAGGCCGGGAGTGGCGGGAGCGGCAATGCGCCGCCGATCAGTCCTCTCGAGTACGCTGCCAGAAGGCTGGCGCGGGAAAATGCGGCGCAGAAGCAGGGGGGGCTCTGGAAACGCCTGAAGGGTACCAATGGGAAATGATGATACGACGGCCAAACAAAAAAATACTTGTACAATGTTTTATTATGATACCAAGGTGTGTTATTGGCGGATAGGGAAACTCGAGGCGAAGTTCGGAACCAGGGACATGGGTGCTGAGGCGAATTGCGTTGGTTCATTCATACCTGTGTAAGATATATTCTATATCGAATGCAGTAGAGATCTACTCTGCATATGCGCTGAGAAAGGATCATCATGCTCGTCATCATTGATGTGAAAGAATGACATCGCCAGAGACCCATCGGATACTCTCTTACCCGCATCCAACAGCTGGAAGAAAGAAAGAAGGAAAGAGTGGTGAAGGCTGCGACGGTTCTAAAGTCTGCCTGTCATTTTACAACATTTATTATTTCTACAGACGCAGTCCTCATCATGTCGATCGGATGACGGGCACGCATGGGGGAAGCCCCGAGATCCCTTACGCAACAATAACAAACCAAAAGTAAACTCAAAACCCCCATGGCATGCAGATCCTTTTTTCCCAATTACTATTATTGTTATTATTATCTTCCTTAGACTCGGCCGAGACTTTTGCCTTGGCAGGATGACCTCCGTATGTACTTATGTATGCATGTATATACGTCCGCGGACCCCGTCAATATGTACCACAACAGAGAGAAAGGTAAAAATTCAACGGCCAGACCGGCCCGTCAGGGGGGTCCAGGGCAAGCAAAGGCGAAAGAAAGAAAAGAAAAGAAAGAAAGAAAACAATGGGGCATTTTATTCGAGCAACGAACGGCACGGGATCCGGCGAGGTCCCACCTCAGCAGCAGTGAGGTGTCTTGGTTCGCTCTCGAGAGGCCACGAACCCTCCCATTGCCTCGCCTCCCCTGCCTACGTAGAGAGAGAGAGAGAGAGAGAGAGGGAGGGAGAGAGAAGAGTAGTAGAGGTGGGTGTAGGTGTGTTGGGTGAAAAGGGACGGGCCGAGCGCGCACTTACACATACACATACACACCGCGTGTATATCAACCAAGCCACAGTCAGTCACGGACAGACCAACTGCTCACGCTGTAGCCGTCCCAAAACCCCCCGGTCCCCCTAAAAGAAAATACATCCCACCCAGCCACGCAAGCCTGCTCTGCTGAGGGCAGGCAGAGAAGGGAGAAAAACAAAGACCAGCTATAAAACCGAAGAAGTAAAGAGAAGAAAAGTCTATCTCACGAGCTTGGCTTTCGCTCCCACGGGAGATGATCATCACGACCAAACGCGGACGATTGACCAAGCCAACCCTCCTTGCTTCAACATCAGGAGGCGAGGCGAGAAGAGCCACGTCACCAACCAAAGCCCGACCTGCCGGCGCCAAACATGCGCAAAGACACAAGAATAAAGTATGAAAGCTTTTTGGGAGAAGGAGGGGGGGTGGGTCGCCCGCCAGAACCGGCCCTCCTGCATGCAAGATCTCTCTCTTTCTCTCTTTCTCTCTCTTGCAGGACGGGATAGTTACCGTCCACCAGCCTGGAGAAAGGGGAAAAGGGGGGGATGAAGGGGTGGAGACGACCTAGCCCACGCGAAGTCTTGACCGGTCAAGCAAAGGGTGCATGTAGCAAGTCAGCAGCAGCAGCAGCAGCAGCAGGCTTCATTGCTCACATGGCTTACTACTGCTTCTTTTCTAGTCATGCCACGGTGTTTTCCTCTTTGTTGTTTTACTACTTCTTCCCGTCGGTGTAGGTCAGCCCGCGCGGGTGGTGAGTGAGACCAGCCAGCCAAGCCAGTTATGGCTTGTCGCTTCTGCGGCTGAAAAGGACGACGAGCCGGGCCAACCCCCCCTTCATTGGTGTGCACATCCCCCCGTTAACGAGTGGCTGGCTGGCTGGCTGGCTGGCTTGCCTGCTTGCTCGCAGCGGTGAACAGAAGTCTTTTTCGCTTCTCAAAAGTGCTGGAGAAGCATAAAAGAGGAGAGAGAAAAAAGAGAGCAGACCGGTCATGTCTCCAAGACGCCATGCCACGCCAGCCCAGGACAGCGCAGCACAGCCAGCCACACGCCCGATACCCCGAGCCGGGTCATGCACACACAAACAATCAGTCAGTGTATGAGTCCAGAATGGGGTTACTTACCATCAAGAAAGAAACAAATCACCCCCTTTCTCTCTTTGCGGGCGTATGTTTAGCTGGCCTGACATACGAGGCCCTCTGTTCCGTCCCTCCTTCTCCTCCCTCCTCCCTCAGTTTCGTAGTGTATCGACGACCACCACAACCCCCCCCCCTTCCTCGTTGGCAAGCTCGCCAAGGCCCAGCGCCATGTGTGCGTTGACTCAAGAGAAAGAGAGAGAGAGGGAAAGAATAGGAAAAGGACAAGAGGTACAGGACCGTACACGTAATGATTCGTTGAGAAGCTTGGTAAAGAAGAGATGATGATTCCGGCAACGTCACCATGCCACACATTGCACCCACCCACCCTCTTCGGGGAACTTGTAGGGCTGGGGGGTGAGGAGGGGGTGTGAGCTGAAAATGTTCTCTGTCTGACCCCGTTGTCTTTCTTGACAGTTGCTGAAGCGAGTGCGAATTGTGAGTTGTCGTTTGCATCCGAGATAGAGAAAAAGGGGGGCAAAAAGAGAGAATCAGAGAGTGAGAGAGAGCGTGTGTGTGTGCTTGTCTTTCTGTCCAATCAGGAACCACACGGTTGTTTCAAGATGCAGGCGAAAAGATAGACAGACGTTGTGTTGTGTGGTCTGCCACCTTCAGAGAAGAGAGAGAGGAGGAGAGGGAGGAAGCATGACGAAACAACGCACGAGACGAGAGTCCAGATCCGACACCCTCGCCTTTTCTTTCTTCCATGTTTGGTGGTCGAGCACAAAGCTGCTGCAGCGGTTCATAGTTGGTCACGGCCGCGGCAAGCACACTCGCTCACTGCAGCACCCGTCAAAGGAAGGTATGGCCCCCGTCTACTAGAGGAAGTGTTGTTGTTGTTGTTGTTGATGTTGTTGTAGTAGTAGTAGTAGTAGTAGTAGTAGTAGTAGTAATAGTAGTGTAGTGTCACTTTACCCGGAGCAATTGCGACCTGTCAGCTGCACGTCAACATGCACCCCCCCCCCCCTTGAACCAACTTTTCCTCTCCAAGATTGATGGATGATGGTTGCCGATATGCAAGGCGTAATGGAAGGGAAGGGGGGGGGGGACCCAACCCAGCTCTGCGATTCGCCCATAAGGGTTGGTTGCTGGTGCTTTTTAAAGTTCCAACGCAAGATCTTGCCGACAGAGGACGGGTAATCTTTTATCATTTTTTTCTTTTTCCTTTTTTTGTGAACCTGGTGTGCATAAATAGTTGTACAATAGTAATATGCTCTTTTCCCTCCCCCCACAGATGATGTGCTGACGCTGTCTGTCATTGAGGGTGTTCTTCACACACTGGCCCCCCAGCTCATTTCCAACCTTCTTCAAGCCTCTCCCTTACCTACTTGTGCTGTTGTCATGTGTATATTGGTATATTGCTTCTGAGGGGGGAAGAAGGAAGAAGGGGGGACCGGGGGGGGTGTGAGATTATTCACATCCTCGTTTCCTTTACTTCCTGTTGCCCCCTTCCCCCCTGGTTTCAACGATCCTGCATCCGATGGGGTCAGCAAGTAATTTTCTCCTTCCCCCCTCACCCATCCGATGCCGACCCAGGCCAGGCCAAGCTTTTTTGTTTCGTACACGGTAGCCTAGAGCGACAATTCCAGTCTAGTTCGGGCCTTCCTTCCCCTTCGATGGCACGACTGTGCTGTCATAATATCAAGAAAGAGCAGAGTATGCCGGATTTTCCGACTTGGCGCCCCACCCGTGGCAGCCCCTTCCAATTTCAGTGGGACTTCCTCCACCCCCCCTCGGTCCCCCGGTCCCCCGGCCGCTGGAGTAGGCATGACAGAAGGGAGAAGAAAAGAGAAAAAGAAAGAAAAGAAAAGAAAAGAAAAAAAAGGCTGTACCTTCTCGATTTCGACAAGTGTATATTACAAGGAGAAAGAAAGAGAAGGGAAAACAAAACAAAAAAAAGAAGAGAAAAGAACCCTGACCCGGCCGGCAACTTATTTTCTGAAGCCGTCGGTCCCGGTGGGCATTTGGAAATGCTCATCACCAGAGAGAGAGGAAGGAAGGCCCATCTCTCTCCTTCCCTCTTTCCCTCTCTCTCTCCCTCTTGGCGCGAGACCCGGAACGGGTGCTGCTCCTTCCTCCTGTCACTCTAGCCGCGACGGAGGACCAGCGAGCGGGGTGGGGCCTGGCACAGTGACGGAAGCTACTACGGACTATGGAAACTTCCTTGTACCATAGTACATAGTATGTTCAGGGCCGTTTGGCCACCTTCCCTTCTCCCCTCGCCCCTCAAGAGAGGGTTTGTGGAGTAAACAACCCATCGAACAAGCAAAGGCCCCCCCTTCTTGCCCCCTTTTTTTTTTTCTCTTTTTCTTTTTTTCTCTCTTTTTTTTTTCCTTTTTCCTTTTTTTTTTTTTTTTACTTCTATTTCTTCTATTTCTT